>PVKM010009863.1:0-36059 GCA_004027735.1 Carollia perspicillata | reverse complement strand
TGCTATGACTCCCTTTCTTGGTAGCATGGCCTAATGTAGTAGTTATCCTATAGGGTCCAGTGACACAGTCTCTCATATCACATGGGTACTCAAGGTGCACTATTCATGTGGGCTGAGTACACCCTCCTCATGTAGTTGAAGCTTAATTGCTCTCAGAAGGCTAATAGGAGGGCTTTACCCAACACATTCAACTGCAAGAACTGGTGACCACTGCCCACCTACCTCTGCCCTCTGTGGAGAATCAAGTGTGCAGGGGCAGGGTGGTTGTACTCTGCCATGGTCTATAGCTATCCACTGGGTGTGCAGGCTCTGGGGTTTCCCAGATGCAGCAGGCCAGTGTCAGCCCCACCTGTGTTTTGCCTGGAACCCCTCTCATGAGCTATAAAGCAATCTAAGATGGCTGCTTCTTTTGCAGATCTTGGAGATTCCCATGCAAAGCCAAGCTATGAATGTAAGTTGATTGCTGCTAGTGCTGGACCTGAGGCCACTTAGCAAGAGATATAGGGGCTAGGGGCTTATTGAGGTTGGCAGTAACTTGTCTGCGAAGATTTAAGAAGTTGCGAAGCATGAACCAAGACCAGTGATTCATATGAAAAAGTCACTGTTAATAGCTTGGGTGGGCATAAGTTGGGTGGGATAGAGTCTCAGGTGATCTCCAGGTCAGGTCAAAGAATGATAGCCAGGTTGATGGTGTCTCAAATATGGCACCAGCCTGTCAAGCTCTGTGCTCTGTATAGGGAGTGGGGTTCATAAAAGGGACAATTAACTCTGCCCACACTTCTGTCTGGGACAAAGCTGTCCCCTAGCTCTTGCCTTGATACCAGACACTTCAATTCCTCCCTTTATGCCACTGGTGCCTTTCAAGCTGCTACTGCAGTGCTGGAGCTCAGAGGGAGTAAATCTGAGTAGGTGGGTCTGTGTGTGGGTTCTTTAAGAGGAACTACTTGGGGCTTCAGCATTTTCTTCCATTGACTCAATCCCCACTGGTCTTTACAGCCAGAAGTAATGAGGACTTTTATTCTTGTCACTGGAACCCTTGGCTGGGGGGCCTGGTGTAGGGCTGGGACTTCTCACCCCCAAGATATACCTCCCAAATTTTTATCTACCACATGTGGATGTGGAACCAGCCCATTCCTCATCTCCACCCCTCCCACCAGTCTGGATGGATGTGGTTTCTTTAATTCCATAGTTGTCAGACATTCATTCAACTTGCTCTGAGTGATGGTTGTTCTACATTTTAGTTGTATTTTTAATGTGATTGTGTGAGGAGGTGAGTTGTGTTTACCTATGCCTCCATCTTGACCAGAAATCTAGAAATGTCCACATTCATTCTTTACAAAACACCTATAGATTTCATTGTAAAACACAAAATTGATCAGTTAACTTTTTCAAAAAAAAATGTTAATACTTCTCATTACCCTTAGGCAAATATAGAGTCTTTTAAATAATCAGTTTGCATCCTGACTACCTCTCCAATCTCATCCCGTGCTACTCTATTTTCCATGCTCTTTACCACATTGCACTTCTTTTGATCCTTGAACATGCCCTATTCTTTCCTACCACTGGGCCTTTTCATAGATCATATTTCCTATTTGAAAATCATTTCTCCTCCCCAAGCTCCACATCTCTCACCAGCTAACTTATAGTTCTCACTTTAAATATTTCTCTACTAACAAGTCTTTATTGATATTACCCATACCCTTACCCAGAATATAGCTAAGGTCTGCCCATCATGTGATTCCACAGCATTCTATATTTCTCTCTAATATTTCCCACACTACAGATGACTTAGTTTCTTCCCTCAACTAGACTACAGCTCCAAAGATGACAGATACTGTATCTCTAGCCAGCAACACAGTGAGAACTTGAATTTTTTCTATTTCAATGAGTCTTTCTCTCTTTTTCTTCTTTTGCTCAGTCTCTCCATCCTCCCCAATCCAGCCAAAGCCCCAACCTGTACAGCTATCACCCTGCTCTCTACCTATATGTCTGTACTACTTTGCATGTTAGTTCATTTTGTTCAATAGATTCCATATATGAATGAAATCATATGGTACTTGCCTTTCTCTGACTGGCCTATTTCACTTAACATAATGCTTTCCAGGTCCACCCATGCTGTCACAAAGGGTAAAATTTCTTCTTTTTTATGGCTAAGTAGTATTTCACTGTGTAAACATAACACAGCTTCTTTATCCACTCACATACTGAGAAAACTTGGGATGCCTCCAAATCTTGGCTATTGTAAATAACAGTGCAATGACATAGGGGTGTATATTTTCTTTTGAATTCATGTTTCAAGTTGTTTCAAATAAATTCCCAGAAGTGAAATCACTAGGTCAAAAGGCAGCTCCATTTTTAATATTTTGAGGTAACTCTAAAATGCTTTCCACAGTGACTGCACCAATCTGTATCGCCAACAATAATACAAGAGGTTTCCCTTTTCTCCACATCCTTGACAGTATTTGCATATTAATATATTGATGATAGCCATTCTAACAGGTCCAAGGTGATATCTTACTGTGATTTTAATTTACATTTCTCTGATGATTAGTAACATTAAGCATCTTTTCATACTCCTATTGGCTAACTGTATGTCCTTTTTGGAGAAGTAACTGTTCAGGTCCTTTGCTCACTTTTTAAATTGGATTGTTTTCTCTTTTAGTATTGAGTTGTGTAAGTTCTTTATAAATTTTGGATATTAACCCTTTATCAGATGTATCATTGGGGAATATGTTCTCCCATTTAGTGGGTTGTCTTTTTGTTTTGTTAATAATTACTTATGCCATGCAAAAACTTTTTAGTTTGATTTAGTCCCATTTCTTTATTTTTTTTCTTTTGTTTTTCTTGCCTTAGGAGATATATCAGAAAAAAAAATATTGCTTGAGAAATGTCCAAATCTTACTGCCTATGTTCTCTTCTAGTATTTAATGGTTTTGAGTCTAACATTTAAGTCTTTAATCCATTTTGTGTTTATTCTTGTGCATGGGGTAAGAAAATGTTCCAGTTTCATTTTTTTTTTTGCATGTAACTGTCCAGTACTCCCAATACCATTTAGTGAACAGATTATCTTTACAACAATGTGTTTTTGTCTCCTTTGTAATTGCCTATAGAGGCATGGATTTATTTCTGAGGCCTCTATTCTGTTTCATTTATCTATATGTCTGTTTTAGGCCAGTACCATGAAATTTTGATTACTATAGCTTTGTAGTATTGTTCAATATCAGGTAGCATGATTCCTCTAACTTTGTTCTTTCTCAAGATTGCTGTTGCTATTCTGGGTCTTTTGTAGTTCCATGTAAATTTTTGGAATATTTATTCTAGTTCTGTGAAATGCACCATTGACATTTTTAGCAGAATTGCATTAAATCTATAGATAGCTTTGGGTAGTAAAGACACTTCAATGATTTTATGTCTTCTTATCCATGAACACAATATATACTTCCACTTATTTGTATCTTCTTCAATTTCTTCAGCATCTTATAATTTTCTGAACACAGGTCTTTTACATCCTTGGTTAGTTTTTTTTCCAAAGTATTATATTCTTTTTGAAGCAATTGTGAATGTCATTGTTTTCTTAATTTCCCTTTTTGATAGTTCATTATTGTTATATAAAAATGCAACTGATTTCTCGATATTAATTTTGTATTCTGATACTTTACTGAATTCATTTATCAGTTCTAGTAGTTTCTTGGTGGAATCTTTAGGGTTCTCTGTATATAGTATCATGGCCATCTGCAAATAATAACAGTTTTATGGCTTGCTTTGCAATTTAGATGCCTTTTATTTATTCTTCTTGTCCGATTGCTATGACTAGGACTTCCAGTAGTATGTTGAATAAGACTGGTGAAAGTGAACATCCCTGCTTTTTTCCTAATCTTAAGGGGAATGTTTTTAGTTGTTGCTGATTGAGTATGACAGTAGCTGTAAAATTGCCATATATGGATTTTATTACATTGAGTTATGTTCCCTTTCTTCCCACTTTACTGAGAGTTTTTAACACAAATGGATGCTGAATTTTGAAATGATTTTTCTGCATCTATTGATATGATAATGTAATTTTTATTCTTCAATATGTGGTTTTACCATTTTTATTGATTTGCATAAATATTACCAATTTTGCATCCCTGGAATAAATCCCACTGGATCGTGGAGTATTGATCTTTTTAATGTATTGTTGGATCTGGTTTGCTAATATTTTATTGAGGCATTTATTGTCCATCTTCATCAGGCTTGTATTTTTTTTTTTTTTTTGTAGTGTCTTTATCTGGTTTTGGAATTAGGATAATACTGGCTTTGTAAAATGAGCTTGAGAATCTTTCTTCCTCTTGAAATTTTTGGAATAATTTCATAAAGATAGGTTCAGTTCTTTAAATATTTGCTAAAATTCACCTGTGAAACCATCTGGTCCAGGACTTTTGTTAGGGGGAGGTTTTTTGATTACTTCAATTCACTAATTATAACATGCCTATTCAGATTCTTTGATTCTTCCTGATTCAGATTTTCATGTTTCCAGTAATTTATCCATTTCATCAAGATTGTTTGATTTGTTGGCATATAGTTGTTTGTAATATTTTTGTGGTGTCAGTTGTTACTAGGTCTCTTTATTTTCTGATTGTATTTATTTGGGTCCTTTCTATTTTTTTCTTGATAGTCTGGTTAGTTTGTCAATCTTGTTTATCTTTTCAGAAAACCAGCTCTTGGTTTCATTGATCTTTCATATTATGTTTTAGGCTCTTATTTGTTTATTTCTGCTCTGATGTTTGCTTTTTCCTTTCTTCTTCTCACTTCAAGCATTGTTTGTTATTATTTTTCAAGTTTCCTTAAGTATAAAGTTGGGTTATTTATTTGAGATTTTTCCTCTGTCTTAAGATAGGCCTGAAATGCATTGCTAACCTTCCTTTTTTAAATTTTCATTTGAATGAAATATCTTTTCCCATCTCTTTACTTTTAGTCTGTGTGTGTCTTTTGTTCTGAGGTAGGTCATTGGAGACAACATGTATTTGGGTCTTGTTTTCTTATCCATTCAGCTACCCTATATCTTTCTGAATTAAACACTTAATCCTTTCATATTTAAAGGTTATTGATAGGTCCATATTTATTGCCATTTTATTCTTTTAACTATGTTACCTCCCTCTCCTCCTCCTCCTTCTATTTTCTTCTCCAAGCAAGCCCTTTAACATTTCTTGTAATGCTGGTTTGGTGGTAACAAATTTCTTTTGCTTTTTCTTGTCTAGAAAGCTCTTTATTTCTCCTTCAATTTTAAATGATAGCCTTGCTGAGTAAAGTAACCTTGGTTGTAGGTCCTTGCTTTTCATCACTTTGAATACTTCATGTTGATCCCTTCTGGCATAAAATGTTTCTATTGAGAAATCAGTTGACAGTCCTATGGGAGTTCACCTTTGGGTAAATAGCTATCTTTCTCTTGTAGCTTTTAAGATTCTTTCTTTGCCTCTAACCTTTGCCATTTTAACTATATCATGTCTTGGCATGGGCCTATTTGGGTCCATCTTGTTTGGGACTCTGTGCTTCCTGGAATTGTGTGTCTTTTTTCTTTATCAGGTTAGGAAAGTTTTTGGTCATTATTTCTTCAAATAGGTCTCTATCCTTCTGGTAGCCCTGTGACATGGAAGTTGTTACACTTTATGTGTCCCAAATATCCTGTGTGCAATCTTTATTTCTATTTATTTATTTTATTTTTGCTTCTTTAGTTGGGTGTTTTTTTTCTACCTTGTCTTCCGAATCGCTGGTTCAATCCTTTGTTTCATCCAACCTCATGTTTATTCCTGACAGGGTAGTCTTCATTTCAGAAAATGTATTCTTCATTGTTGTTGGTCCTTTTTTATGGTTTCTACTTCCTTTTTCACCTTATTGAGCCTTTTTATAATCACTAGTTTGATCTCTATATTTGATAAATTGCTTGCCTCCATTTTATTTAGCACTTTTTCTGGAGATTTCCCCTGTTTTTTCATTTGAGGGCTGTTTCTTTGTCTGCCTATTTTAGCTGTCTTTTTGTGTTTGCTTTTATAAATTAGAAAGATCAGTTTTGACTCTCGGTCTTGGTGAAGTGGCCTTATATAGTAGGTGTTCTGTAGGGTAATGTGGGGCAATCTCCTTGATCATCTGAGCTTGGTGTTCCAGGAATGTCCCTTGTGTGGATTATTTGGTCCCTCCTGTTATAATTGGGTTTTGATTGTTCTTAATCTGTTCATGCAAGTAATTGACCTTCTAGCTGGCTGATTATTAAGCTCAACACCCAATATGCATGTGAGTTGCTGTCATGTGTTTGACTACATGAAGCAAAATTCACCTACTTATGTTTTGGTGCCTGCTAAGACCTCCCTTTGGATATGCTGCTTGTGAAGCTTATTGGATCCAGCTTAGATGTTGTCTGAAGCTGGCCATTGGGTATGTTGTTTCTGGGTCTCTTAGGAGGGACTCTGATACAGGTCAATATAACATACTGCCTATAATTGGCTCTCAGCAACTTGTCTGAAGCAGTCTTGATGTGACTTTTTCTATAAATACTTGGTTATAAGACTTCTCTTCATCTAGTCTTCAGTTGGTTATTCAGGATGATTATTCTATAATTTAGTTGTAATTCCAGTTTGGTCCTGGGAGGAGGTGAGTGTAGCTTCACTTACTCTACCACCAACTTGGATCTCCCCAGTGTTGCTCCCCAGTGTTGCAAAAGATGGTAAACTGGACCATCTACTCTAGGAGGAAGCAGGTGAATTTTTGCTGTCTGGGTTCTCCTGGGCCCTATTGGACAGAGGGTGGAGCACACTAGAGTCATGTAAGGGGAACCTGTGGTTTGTAGCTCTGGGGATCTAGGGAGGTAGCTGAAGGGACAGCTACCAGGTTCTCTGTGCTGAGTCACTCACTCTCTGGGAACATGATATTTTAATAAACAAGTTAATGAGTTAATGAAAACACCTGCTTTTTCATACCCTATTGAAACTAAGATCCCAGGAAATATATCTAGAAAACTGAGAATTAAAGTATATTATATATAACATGCTTACAATTATTCAAAGAATTTCAATAAAGCACAATAAAAATATCAAAAGGGAACATTTCAAAATGTTCAGAGTGGCTCTCACAGATTGTGTCAGGGGTGAGTGACAGTAATTGATTTGTACTTTTTCATATTTTAAAAATAATTAAAAATGATCAAATGACACATCGATGTTGAAAACATTTTTTGATAGAAAATTATTTATTGCTCACATTCATAAAGGAAATATGGACACTTAATTAAGGATTTCAAAGCTAACTGCTTATAACTCCCAGCTGGCATTCTCAGACAGATTATCTAACTGGTTTTCAAACATTTTTAATATTAGAGGTTTTTTTATTTCCATTAAAATCTTATGTTGGAAACCTGATATATAAAACAGTTACAAACAGAACTTTCTAGATGGGAAACAAAGGCCACTACACTCCACTCTCTGACGTCACCACACCCCAATTTACCTTCCCAGCCTTGAGAGATGCCCACAAAACCTAGGGCTTTCGAGAACATAATCTAAAAACCATGGATCTCACTCAAACATACTATAGACAAGAAACTCAAGCCCCATAATCTACAAAGTAAAGCCCAAAGAAGATTTGTATCCCTCAAATAGTGAAGAGATTGTGGGTCTGTATTTTCTTAAAATATAAATATCTTCAAAAATATGTAATGGATGAGGCCTTTTGATAATGGGAAAGATAATTTATTTTTATTTTTAAGAACTTTGAAGTTTTTTTTTTTTTCTTTTTAGCTTTCCTTCCTTTCTCTCCTAGAAAAATTTAGTCCTAAAATCATGAAATTGGATTAGGACCCTAAATGTCATTCCAAGAATGGAGCTGCATGAACCAAGCTGTGTATGAAAGCCCAAGTGTGTTGGAAGGGTGCATGTGAAGTGTGCAGTGGTGGCAGTGATCTGGCATTGGGAATCAGAAGTCAGCAGGATGAGAACATCCACATTTGAGGTAACAGGCAGGATGTCAAAGCCCAGGGAGTGTAAGGGGCATTTGTGAGGGCTAAGGTTGTGACAGCATTTTGAAATTGGTTACATAGAGAAGGATTGATCAAATAAGTAAATATATCCAGGATAATTGGAACCAGGTTTCTCACTGTTGGAAAATGGAACTACAAATGAAAAGGGAGAAACCCACAATGAATCCTTTGGTGCTAGATAGATATTGGAGGTATTGGTATAAAGTCATAATTTCTAATATAAACAGATAGATAGTGGAGCTCCAGTGGTGAAATCAGTTAGCACATGGTACTTATAAGATAGATAGCAAAATAAGTAAATAGATATATAAACACTTTGATATATAAAAAATATAAGTGGGAAGGCATGGAAACAGTGACATCTCAATAACAATGAACACACAGAACTTATTTTGTAAGTATTATTCACCACTTGAAAAGAATGATTGTTTCTAGGACTGATTTTCTTGTACCAGAAAACAAGAAAGCAAGGGAATGTTTATAAAAGATGGTGACATGTCAAGAAGTCATAAAAGTCAGCTTGAAAGGACTTCCACTGGGATATTGCAAACATCAAAATAAGTGAAGACACTTACAAATTACAACCAGAAGAACAGAAAACAATAAATTCATAGTGATATAAGTAAATGACTTTTTAAAAATTAAAAACTTGCCCTGACTGGCATGGCTCAGTGGTTGAGTGATGGCCTGTGAACCAAAGGGTCACTGGTTCGATTCCCAGTCTAGGTTACATGCCTGGGTTTAAGACCAGGTCCCCAGGTGGGGGTATGCAAGAGGTAACCACACATTGATATTTCTCTGCCTCTCTTTCTCATGCCCTTCCCCTCTCTAAAAATTAAATAAATAAAATATTTAAAAAAATTAAAAACTTGATGGGAAAAATGAATGAATGAATGAATGAATGAATAGCAACTTTTAAGAGGAATAGAATATTTACATAGTTTCAAAATATCTCCCCAACAAGTAATTATTAATTATAAAAAGGAAAAAAGTAGCATTACTATGGAGGAACCTAGAGTGCTTCTCAGGTGATGATAATAATAGCATCAATAACAGCACAAATCAAAAATTACATGTACCTTACATAATAAAATGAGAAGAACACCACATCAGTGCTGATATTCCTGCCAAATATGCTTAACTTGAAGCTACTCATAAGGAAACATCAGATAAATGCAAATTGAGGAACAAAATAAGTAGCCTGTAATCTTCATAAGTGTCAGGGTGATGAAAATCAAGGAAAAATGAATTGTTTCATACTGAAATGGACTAAAGTTTCATGACAACTAAATATAAGATGTCATTCTGGACAGGTTTTAAACCTGAGTGAGATGCTTAGTTCTCCCTTTTGCTAGGTTCGGTCTCATATTTTATACAAACTATTTTTGTCCTTTTGTGGGAAAATGTAAGAAATCCTATTTTCCTCTTGAAAAGTTTTGTAATCCATCGTACAAGTCCTTGGCACTTGGTCAATCTTTTATTTTTTTTACTCAGTCATTCAGTGAAAGATAGAAAAGAGTAAGTACCAACTATGGACCAGACATCATCCTAGCTGCAGGATAAAGATATAACCAAAACCCTTCTTATGAATTCCAGAGCCTGAAACTAACAGGACTGATATTCAGGAAAAGCTTCTTTCCAAGGTCACAAGTATTAGTCTTCATACACACACATACATGCAAATTGGTAGGGGGTAGATAAAAATTTTTAAAGAGTTATAGATTGTTATTCTCTGATGCCATTCCTATTGGAATGGACAGAACAACCTGAAAAATATATGAACAGTACCTGAGCCCATTAAATTACTATGACTCATCCCTAAAGCATCCCATTTGGTTTACAATGCTTCTGAATCAATTCTATTAAAAATATTGCTAACACTTGCTTACATCATTTACATAATACGGAAGGACTAAATTAAAAGAGTTGGGAACACTATCTCAGGGCTTGTATTTAGTGCTATTATATGCCTCACAATTTCTCTGACAACAGTGATTGGGTAGGAGAAGCTGTCACCCTAAGGCCACTTAAGGCATCCTAAGCTAATGTACAATGACTTGCCTCACTGTTAAATGTTGTCATTTGCAAGCAACATACCCATACTTCTCGATGACTTTCAGACATACACATCCTGCCCCAGACAGAACTGCTGCTGAAGATCATGAGAGGACTATTTTAGTGCAGATTCATCACTGGGTTCCCAACTTCTCAGGAAAATTCCACAGCCTGTGTCTCGCCTAAAGCTGACTTGATGTTGTGCATTAAATATTTTAATTGAAAATTAAGTTTTATTTTTAAAACACAACTGCATTGGTGTTTAAGCACAAATATAATATACAGATGAAGCGTTGTAGAATTGTATACCTGAAACCTGTACAGTTTTATTTAGCAATGTTACCCCAATAAATTAAATTTAAAAATTAAGTTTATTTAAAAATAAATCAAATCAAATCAAATACAAGATCTGGACAATCTTGTTGTCTAAATAAGCTCCTCAATTATTCCACCCAGATTTCATTTGTCTCTGATGCACATGCTCTATTTAGACCGTATCTCTCAAGTGGCATGTCTCCAGTGTTACATAGTTAACTAAACAGCCTCCTTTTATAACTCTCTTTGCACAGATGAATTTCCTGGCTCCCATAGTCCAGTCTACTTTAAAACCTGGTCACCCAAACTTGATACTTGCCTGTTCACTCTGTGGCAATAAATCATATGCAAAATAGGCTGGAGAATGTTCTAATCCCTAATCAAATGAGCTAGGAAATGATAGAAACTCCTGTTTTTTTTACTAAGTTCCTGGCATTTTCAAAACATATAAAGTCCTCTCCTGATAATACTTCATGTATTTATGCAATAATTCCTAAACATGGTGAGAAAGAATATATTGTTGGGGACCCATACCATGAAAGGAAAAACAAACACTAATAGGTTGATGTTAATCCTTGTGGCCTCTAAACTATAATTGAATATACTGTTTTCACAATACACTGTGAAAGGGGGTTGAGGAAGACAGAGTATTTTAACCCGGATGTAGACAAAGAGATCATTTATATTCAATCATAAAATTCCAGCATGGATTCTCAAAAATGAACAGGTTTATCTCCACAATAGTGCATGATCATCACCCAACACTAAGAAGCCCATGAAACTATCTTCACCCAACTCCTCATTTTCAGAGCTTGTGTCATGCTTGATTCTCTCGGGATGTTAGAAAAGCATTAGACATGTGCACCCTATTTCCTGATTATAGTCCTTGTGTCTTCTCCCCTCGTAAACTGTGAACTCTTCAAGGACAGGGAATAGTCTGTCTGTCTTTTCTGTTGTACCCTCTGTACATGACTAGTGCCTGGAACACAGTGAGTGACACTCAAGAAATACTTTTTAAAGGACTGTCTTTTTTTTAAGTTGATAATAGGTATAAATTAAGCTTTAACACCATAGGAATCTACAGATTCACATGTATGCCCAACAAAAATAATATTTCTTATTTAAATCAAACACTTTTATTTTACTAAAAATCAAAAGCAACTTGTGAAACTCTTCTCCATAACGAAGATCGTATGCATCTCGAGATGCCAATTAGGATCTGGGGCAGATGACCACAATCCAAGGAGCTAAGTCGAGGCTGAAGCACAGATTTTGTAAATCTTTATGTAACTGTGGTTCAACACTCCTAATGTGTACTTACTTTCCAGAGATCCCTACTGACACCCCGGTGGGCTCTTCCTGCATTGACAGGCCGTGACTCCAGTGTTTTGCCTCTTTAACTCCATGGCACTGCCAAAGCCCGACACCACTTTCCAGAAACTTTCTGGTTTCTTAAATTCTTGCTAGATAAAGTTTTAAATTTCCACAAAAAAAAAACTTAAGGGAAAATCTGAAAAGGTTGAATTTATTTCTTAGTGCTTCCTTTCTCTCCAGGATCTTAGTCCCTCAAGTTCTGGCAGCCTTCATAACCCTGTGCTTCAATGTTTATCTCCCTCACATTGTGAAATTACCAGAAGTTCAGCTGGGTACTCTGAATCTTAGCTGCACCCCTCTGCTGGAGTCCTGGTTTCTCTCCACAGGCCAAAAATTGATAAATAGCCCTAGAAGGAAAGACACTCACAAAATATCAGCTCATCTCTTAGTAATGACTTTCTTTTCTAGTAAGTTTGCCCCTCAGTTGTTCAAATTCTTCAAACAGATCATTTTATATTTTGTCCAAATTTTCTGTTATTCTCAGGGGAGCTGTTGTTCTGCCATAAGCTAATACATCATGCACTTTGGGATATTTTTTGGTGAGCTTTTTATCTGAACATTTGTCAAAGTTTAAAAGAATGCAGTTTAAGTGGAAGTTTGTAACTCCTGTTCCCATGTTTCCGTGGCATCTTATTACCTGATGTGACATGATTTGAATAATGCACCTGTTAGTCATGAATACCTGTTACTTGAGATCCAACTATAAGAAAGATGTTCAGGGCATTGTTTCTGTTAATATACAAATATCTCTAGAAGAAGAGTAGAAGTCCCTGACATTGATGATGATGGAGATTAGACTTTTATAAGGGGAGGAAGATAGAGGAAAAATATGAGTCTGAGTCCTGCTAATGAGAGAACCCCAAGGCTGGATTCAAGCCACAGGGCACCCAGGAAAAGGGGAAGAAACCACACAATAACAAAAATATTGTGAGAGAATCAAGCTTTCCAATATCACATTTTTTCCCAGGACTGGCTCTAATCTGTACTGCACCAAGTATGATGCCCAGGCTAGACACTCTTCCAGGGCTGAGATGGAGCAACACTATGTGTCTGCTTTGTAGAGGGTATATAGCTCAACTAAGCTTGAGCTGGTCACCACCTTTCTGTTTTTCTCCTTAGTGGAGATATGTTTTCATTGAACCCATGACAAAGCCTTGTGCTTGCACAGAAAAAGGTAACAAATATGATCAAAATGAAACATTTGATTCTTAAGTTCTTGTGCTATGGGCAATATATACTAAATCAAACAATTTCTGCATGCCCAAACCTGGGACTTAGGTTTAGTTTAGACTAAAGCAAGTTCTGTTATTCATAGTGAAATGGGTGTGTTTCCTGCTACTCAGGAAGTGGGTTCTGGTCTGTGTCAAGATGCTCCCTACAAAGACCGAAAAACCACAAATCAGTGTACGTGATCAGTGTTTGACATTCTATTGTACCAGCATGTTGCAGCAGCTCCCAGCTCTGCTGAGATAAAGCACTGACACCTGTAAGGTCTATGTGAGAGAGGAAGCCATGAGAGGAAAGTCACAAGGTCAAAATGCTGCAAGTTTGTTTTTTTTCCCCCAAATTAATTCACATGGTTGCAACCCCTGCCAGCATGGGCTCTCATGGCCAAATTGCTCAAAATACATGAGATATCACCTATATATCTTAAAGAGTCACAGATGTAAAGAAATAAAAAATATACTTGTACTCGTACCAGCAATCCAGCAATAACTAATTTCGAACCAGGGAAGGGAGAACAAATAATCTTTATTAGTCTCCTACTATCTACCTGCTAGGCTCATGGCTTATTTACAGTATGACATTTAACTTAGACATTATGCCTATGATAGGTGGAATAACATTTTGAAAAAGAGATATTCGAGGCTCTGAAAAATTAGATCACTTTATCCAAGATGATCCCACAATGAGTGGTAGATCTGAGATTTAAACCTGAATAGCTCTGATTTCAAAGCTCATATGCTTGCCATTATTCGATGATGCCAAAATATCTACTCCTATCATCCTGTCTTTTGTATTTTATAAAGACCACATGACTGTCATAGGCCAAATTCAATACCCTTTAAAATCACATGGAGGCATGTGTTCCTTACATTTCACAGAAAGACAGCACAAGACATAAATTAAGGGCCAGGCATGTTCTTGCCAGCACCCTGATAATATCATCCTGGCATAAACTGACATAGTGGTGGGCCTCCTCAATTCAAGTTCTGTCGACTCCAATCACTTAATTAAAGCCCTGGGCATGATGGGAATTTCAATAGCAGGGCACTCGAGGGGCATTCTATAATCTAAAGCAAATACAGAAATAAAACTACTAGAGAGAACCTATCAAAGCCACAATATATCTATTACCACAGCTGTTTCTCCCCAGACACTAGGTTCCCTGCTGAGCCTATTATTAAGTGCAAATGACCAGGCTCAGTGACTGTTATTTTTAAAAACATTACTTATCGAGCATTGTGTTCTGAAACTTGTTGACTTATTTTAATTTGAATAATTATAGTCATTTTCTCCTATGTCAAAGCCGTAAGATTATATTAGGATTTATTTAAAGAAATACATAGGTTCAAAAGCAAGTTCTTATTATCATTTTTGACCCTTTCAAAGCAGTCAAGATGCAGCAATGATGGGAAAATGTGCTTTGCTCTGTTTACTCTACTCTCATGATTGGAAGGCCTGACACAGGTATGGGACCAAAAAGAAAGAGAGTAACAAAAGGAATTAGGATGGTAGAAGAAAGTAGAAACAAAGAAAAGAGGAGCTCATTCTTTGTAGAGCTTCTTCAGAGTGTACTTCAGTCTTTATTACAACCTTTGCTTTTTTAGCAACTCAGGGAATGCAGCCATATCATCCTCATTTTAAAGATAACCTATTTATGGCCCTGGCTGGTGTAGCTCAGTGGATTGAGGGCAGGCCTGTGAAACAAAGGGTCAATGGTTTAGTTCCCAGTCAGGGCACGTGCCTGGTTTGCGGGCCAGGTCTCCAGTAGGGGGCACAGGAGAGGCAGCCACACATTGATGTTTCTCTCCCCTCTTTCTCCTTCCCTTCCCCTCTCTCTAAAAATAAATAAAATCTTCTTTAAAAAAGATAATGTACTTATGAATAACCATTCACCAAGTTTACCTTAGAGCCAGGTCTAAAATCCAGATCTCTTATTCTTAGTCTGATTATGTTCCACTCCATGGACTAAGAACTTTGTCTAAGAAGATTTTCTTCAGTGAAATATAGATTCCCAGGCTATTAGTTGTTTATCTTTAGGCTGTGCAATAAATCAAAGAGCTTTCCATTGTGTGATCAATTTATTTTTATGTTTTAAGGAAAATTGCCTACATTTACTACCATATGTCATTAGTGCTTAAATTCTACTTCTCCACTTATTTCCATTGGCACCCTAGGTACCTTTGGTGTTTCTTGAGACCAGAAAGAAAATAGACTTCCGGTTGAATCAAGAAAGTAGGATTCTGGACTGGACTCCTGCCCATTAATATACCGTGTCCAAAGTTGCCCAGAAAAAGGACAGACAGGTTGATGGGATCCAAGGCATCCCATCCCTAACTCCAAAGGTCAGATAAAGAGAGAAATGTGTGGCCCTAGAATGTGCGTATTGCCATTCTGTCCCATTTCTCTCCCCTCTTTTTAAAGTTCTGTGACCTTGCAGACAGAAATAGGAGGACTAAGACAGTTGAAACAACCCAGAAGGACATGGGAGAAGCAGCAGCAGCATGACAAGACAAAAGAAGCTTCAGCTGAGGTCAGTTATGTGAACCTCTGAACTGTGTTTCCAACTCTCTTCTAAACACACTCGCTGGATTACACTCATTATCCCTTCGTATACCACAGGATCCATATAAAACTTATGCTCTTCCCCTCCTAAGCCATTTCCTTTTCATAAATTTAAACTCTCACTCAGGTCAGTAACTGTAGAATTATCTCTGAATCCTCCATGTCCTTGCTTTCTTCACCCAAACAGCAATTGCAATGTAATGTAGGAACACTGGACTTGGAGCTCAAATACCTGCATTTGAATCTCAATACTTTTCCTCACTACCTGTCTTCAACTACTCTAAGCCGTTCTCCCTTTCCTTATCTGTTAATTTGAGATGATATGTACCATAGGTTGCCAGGACTAGATGAGATAATATGTTTCTGCCCATAAACACTAAGAAAATGACATATAAAATGGGTTGTTCTTTTTTATTTTCAATGTCTTCACACATTATAACTCACCTAGATAATTAGAGTATTTTCCAGTTTGGGGGTTTCCAAGTACATTGATCCAATGATTTTCCCCCAGTAATATCTCTCACTACTGTTATTTGTATATATGTCCCATCAAAGTACACTCACTGTTATCAATGCACTTCTGTCCTTATCTACTTCTCTGTATGTGTTACCAGTATCCCCTTTCCAAGGCATGTTCTACTTTCCCTTCTTTCATTCGGCCCATTCCAAACTTCACTGCTACAAAGTCTTTGATTCTCTAAAGTATATCTGACCTGAGTCATATTCTGAGTTTATCCCACTCCAATAATTTTGTTAGTACCTTCCTGTGTGTTAATTATTTGTCTACATTTTACTTAGAACTTATGTTCTGCTCCCAATTTATAACTTCTTTTTTAAGTATATTTTATCGATTATGCTATTATAGTTGTTCTACTTTCTTTTCCCTTTTATTCCCCTCCACTCTGCACCCCCCCTCCTTAGTTCATGTCCATGGGTTGTACATATAAGTCCTTTGGCTTCTCAATATCCTATACTATTCTTAACCTTCTCCTTCTCTTTTCTACCTACCATTTATTCCCTGTACTTTTTCCCTATTTTCTCCCCATCTACTCCCCACTGATGATGCTCCATGTGATCTCCATTTCTGTGATTTTTGTTCCTGTCCTAGTTGTTTGCTTAGTTTTGTTTTTGTGGGGGTTTTTTTAGGTTCAGTTGTTGATAGTTGTGAGTTTGTTGTCATTTTACTGTTCATAGTTTTAATCTTCTTTTTCTTAGATAAGTCCCTTTAATATATCATGTAATAAAGGTGTGGTGATTATGAACTCCTTTAACTTTACCTTATCTGAGAAGCACTTTATCTGCCCTTCCATTTTAAATGATAGTTTTGCTGGATAGAGTAATCTTGGATGTAGGTCTTGCCTTTCATGATTTGAATATTTCTTTCCAGCCCCTTCTTGCCTGTAAGGTTTCTTTTGAGAAATCAGCTGACAGTCTATGGCAAGGATGTCAAACTCATTTTCACCAGGGGCCACAGCAGCCTTGCAGTTGCCTTCAAAGGGCTGAATGTAATTTCAACTCCTTAACAGTTAAGAAGTAGTTACATTTATACAGGCCTAAAATTATTTTGGCCCTTTGAAGGCAACTGCAAGGCTGATGTGGAAGATGATGAAAATGAGTTTGACACCCCTGGTCTATGGGAACTCCTTTGTAGGTAACTGTCTCCTTCTCTCTTGCTGCTTTTAAGATTCTCTCACTTCTTCATCATGGATAATGTAATTATGATGTGCCTTGGTGTGTGCTTCCTTGGGGGTTGAACTTCCTTGGGACTCTCTGAGCCTCCCTGACTTCTTAGAAGTCTATTTCCTTTGCCAGGTTGAGGAAGTTCTTTATTATTGTTTCAACTAAGTTTTCAATAATTTTCTCTTCCTTTTCTCCTTCTGACACCCATATGATTTGGATGTTGGAATGTTTAAAGTTGTCCCAGAGGTTCCTAAGCCTCTCCTCATTTTTTTGAATTCTTGTTTCTTCATTCTGTTCTGGTTGACTGTTTATTTCTTTCTTCTGTTCCACATTGTTGATTTGAGTCCCAGCTTTCTTCCCTTCACTGTTGGTTCCCTGTATATTTTTATTTCACTTTGCATAGCCTGCACTTTTTCCTCTATTTTGGGACCCACTCAACCACTTCTGTGAGCATGCTGACTTGCTCACAGAAGTGTTTGGAACTCTGCATCCAAGAGGTTGGCCATCTCTTTGTCGCTTAGTTCTTTTTCTGGAACTTTGATCTGTTTTTTCATTTGGGTCATTTTTCTTTTTCTCAATGCACCTGTTATATTGTAAGGGGTAGAGCCTTTGTTATTCACCAGGGTGGGGCAACCCAGGTCACTACACTGTAGTTGTATATGTGGAAGAGGGGTCAAAGAGGGAACAATGCCATTTGCTTGGTTCTTGCCCTGCATTCATTCCCCCAGTACCCATAAGCAAATCAGGCCCTTCTGGTGCTGATACTGGGTGAGTGGATTTGCGTACCTTCTAGGACACTGTGAGTCTCTCCAACAAACTCTCTTGCCACCACAAACTCCTCAGGTTTTTACAGCCAGAGGTTTTGGGGCTTTCTTTTCCTGTGCTGGAACCTTGGGTTGCACAGTCTGTCTCGCTCCCCAGTTGTTCCTTTTGTTTATCTGCATGCAAATGTGGGACCATCTGGTCTGCCAGCTGCCATCTTGCTGGGCATCCTTTCTGTCCCAGCTGCTGGTCTCTGCCCTTCCTACCAGTCTGGATGAATATCTCTTCTTTAACTTATTGGTTGTTGGACTTCCATAGAGTTCAATTTTCCAGCAGTTCTGGTTGTTTTTTGTTTTAAAATTTGTTGCTGTCCTTCTTTTTGTTGTGTGAGGAGGCAAGATATTTATGAGGCTTACCTCATTTATGAGCCTACCTATGCCTCCATCTTGGCTGGAAGTCAATTTATAACTTCTTAAGATCAAGGTCTTACTTATCTTTATATGTTCAGAGTCTGACATATCACTTAAAATATTTTAACTGTTGTCAATAAATTGTTTAATGAATTCTAAGTTTGAATTGGAAATATATACTTTAACTCCCCCCCATAGAACATACTATCAAATTGAATTGTAATTACTCAGTAGAGAAAACTAGACAGCCGATCTTGAGATGACTGGAGATTTCTTAAGGTGTCACCAAACCAGAGTTGAAAATCATTTGTCTGAACTGAGGTGACCTTAAAATAAGTTATCTTAATAGTTATCACAATAATAGCATTGACTTTATGTTTTTTGCAACACACGCATAGGAGTGTATTATCAGTAAGAAATGGAGGCTCATGAAGGATGAATAATTTGCCTAAGATAACAAAGGCAGAAAATGGTTAAATCAAGACTCAAGTCAAGCCTTTTTGTCTTCAGAGGCTGTGCTCTTCCCACTATTTTTCACTGACTGTCAAGAGTTTTATCAACTCTACTTATGAAAACTTCACGTCCTTCCTTGGTTTGGGAATAGGCAAAGAAAGATTAAAATATAACATTTCCTGAACCATGATGTTATAATCCAGGGCTTGGCAAACTTTTGCTGTAAAGGACCAGACAATAAATATTTTAGGCTTTGTGGGCCATATGGTCTACTCAAATCTGCCATTATGGCGTGAAAGCAGCCATAGAAAATATGTGATAGAATGAGCATGGCTGAGTTCCCATGACACTTTGGAAACTTTATAAAAATAAGACCCTGGGCCTGATTAAATCCTAAAGCTATAGCTTGACCCTTGTTAAAATCCCCAGTAAAGGTCCATTTACTATCATTGCAAAGAGGCAGGCAACATGGTAGTATAAAATTGTTAATTCATTAATCTTTCATATTACACTTGTATTAGATATTTAAAAGACAATGCTGTGCAAAATATGAAAACTGACAAAATTATACATAATTACAATTCCAAAACATATGTTGTTCCCTCAACAGAAATTGAGATAATTTACTAAAATTCATTTTAAAAAGCTAAAAGTGTAAAGCAGTTTTCTCTGCAGTTGCTTGAATATAGGATATGTAATTAATAGATTTTAAGTCCAGAAAATAAATGGAGCCAAGTACCTGTGACCTTTGGTTTCCTCATTCTCACTCCTGAAATAAATTGATTCATTCCAGTGGGAGTGCACATACAGCACCTCAGACATGATTCAATAATGAGCTGATCTTTCCTGAGGAAAAGACTCGTGTTAGTGAATAGGAAATAAGATAACAGAAATCATAGCACACAGATTATAAACTTGCTCTTAACAGAGATGAGTTTCGTTTTCATCTAAGCTAGTAGAAATATTTCGCCAAGAATGGCAGATGATGTATTTGTATATAAAATCCTCATTCCCCCTTGTAAGCTGGGTGAAATCATTCAGTGAGGGCTTCAGGCTGGCCAAATTGTGAAAAGCTCACACAACACAAGATTTTGACTGAGTAATAGAATAGTATGCTGCTGTTCTGGAGAGTCTGACCTCACCTCTACTACAGCAGCTGTCTCCTGTAAATCTTCTCTACGTTCCTAAGAATTCATTTGTTCTTATGTGTTGTCTGGTGTTGTTACCCATATTTTCTAATATGTGTCTTATTTTTATTTTATTGTGATATAATTGACATATAATATCATATGTGTCTTATTTCTAGAATAAAATTGTAACATTTGGAATAGAACACATGTGAGTCTAAACCTCGGCTTCATTGTTTTTATTAGCCTTGTTATTGCTGCCCAACTCCTCATCTTCTCTGGACCCATTTCAGGTAATAATAGCATCTATTTCATAGGTGTGTTGTTGACTCACATTTAGTAACCTGCATAACCATTATCACTACAAATGCCATCTCTGATATTTTTATGTCTTCTCTTCTGTGATGTTTCATTCCATTCATCAACCAGAATTCACTGTTTACCTTCTCCCAGAACTTTCAGAACTTTTAAATTTTTTATTATTTTAATGCTGCATTTTAATTATTTGCATGTCTGCTTCTTCTACTAGATTCGAATTCCTTAAGTTCTACCTGAGTAAAGCTCTCAAATAGACATTAATTGAATACTTTTCTAATGATCAAGTAAATTACTTTTTGCTTACCTTTACAGACTTTTCAGATACCATGCACAATAGCATGAATAATGAAAACAAGCATGAATTCAGTGCATCTTTTTATGCTGATAATATAAATATTTTGTCCAGAGCTCTCTCCCTATTATGAGCCAAAGCTTGCATTTAAATTTGGAATTCTCTAAAATTCACTAAAAACAAACAAAATGTTATATAAATCACAATATTAAAAAAAATTAAAAAGTGGTCTTATAAAAAGGATAACCAAAATGCATGAAAGGATTTATAATAAATCACTGGTGCCCACCTCATATGCTGGGAACTGTGGGATGAGGATAGGTCTGTTTGTCTATTGATTCCTTGTGATCATGGATAGAAATCATATTTTTTTAAACGTCAAAAAGAGCTACTGGTCTCTCCCAGGGGCAAAATTTTTCAGGTCCCAGACCAATCCAGCTCCTGTGGCTGGACAAGAGGACACTGCCCTTATTAAACAAAGTTATTTAATTTTTCTAATTGAGCTCCTATCACTTGCTTTCCAAAGCACTAGCCTCATTAGTCTAGCGTAGAGTTCAATCCTTATCTCAGCATCTTCTGAGTATATATGTAACTCTACATTTCCACCATTTATAGTATTCTATGGGAGTTCAGGAACTTGACACTTAATACCCACAAAAACCTCCTTTAGTCTTATCTGCTCTGACACTACTTTCAATTCCTGATGTGTACCACTGCATAATTGCTCATCCATACACAACTGTCTACATGATGCTATCTAGTGGAGAAGATGCTATCGTCAGTGACTTTTTGCTATATTTTCCAGACTAGATGGAATTACCACTGTAAAATTAATCCCAATACTTCAGGTTACTCAACATAACAGAAATATAGTTCATGCAACTATTGAATGTGGATAGTCCTTGTCAAGTATCCCCCTCCCTCTAGGTGGCTTTCCATCACGTGGTAACTTAGGAACCTAAGCTCTATCTTTTATCTTCACCTTCTAGATTTTCAGTCTTCTCCATTCAGCAAAGGAGAAGGAAATGAGAATGTAGAAGGCTGTATCAGAGGGTTTTATGGGGCAGGTTTGGAAGTGACATACATTACCTTTACCCACATTCTATTGGCTGGAACTTAGTCATATGTCTCTGTCTAACTGCAAAGGAGGCTGAGAAATATAGTCTAGCTGTGTGCCTAGAAAGAAGATACAATTTAATGATGAACACATATAACAATCTCAACCACCCATATGAAGTGTAGTGTAATTAGACATGAATGATTCCAATTTATTAATTGCATTTTAAATGAGAGAATAAAAGAATAGCTTACAAAGTTCTCTCTCATATACCACCTTTTCTTATCTCCACAATGGATCTGATATACTTACATTTTAATCCTTGCTTTACAGATAAAAATACTAAACTTTGGTGAGTTGATAAATTAGTCAAATTTATTCAACTGCAGAATATACAACAGTCAACATTTGAACTCAGGATTTCTGATTTTTATAGCAATGATATTTCCATAGTTCTGGAGCCAAACTTACTTATGTGCACTCACTTTACATATATATCCTTATCTCAGGCAACAAAAGTCAGGCAAAAATACAAATAAAACTCCTAGTATGTGTCAGGTACAGCCACTGTCATTAGGTGCTAAGGAAACAAGCAAGACACAAGCTGTGCCCTACTGAACTTTACAATCTACAAAGTATGTCTTTCAGCATTTTTTACTACAAATGATTGTGTCCCACCCAGATAAAGTTTCTATCATTTTTCACCTTTGATCCTTATAGCATGATACTCTTAACTCTCTCTTACATTATATACCTTCACTTACCTACTTACTCATAACCACTCATGTATCCTTATCCTCAAAGTCTAGGTCAAGTATCAGCCTTATTTCTCCTTGAAGACCAATCACTACACTAATGCCTATTATCTTTTTTCTCTGACCAAAGTCTCAAGTCTATTCCTTACAGAAAAACATGTGATTACAGGCTGCCTTGAATTGTTTGCTAATTTTTCACACACTATTTTATACATCACTAAACGTCATGAGCTCAACCTACCCCAATGGAATTACCTTTATTTTTATGTCCTTGGATTGTTCCTGAAGGTGAACATAAAAAACAGTCATATAAAGATTACCTGTATTCCTGCTATAAAGCTGTAAATGAAAAATGCTATGTTGTTCAATGTTCTTTTAAAAAGGTCAGTTGTAATAAATTATTATGAGAATATATTTTCTGAGAAAATGGCACTCTTCTTTAGAAACCAAAACACTTTCTTCCAAAGGATAATAAGAATTACCTAATTACATTTTATTTTTGTGCCCTGAATTCTTCATATTTGAGCAGTAATCATTCCTATTTAGTATGTTTGTTCTTTCTTCTTCAGGGCTGTGATTTTTTTAAACAACTCTGTGGCACATATATATTAAAATCTCACAATTTACATGTTGGTTAGGTTCCTGGAAAGTGGCGAGTGATTCAAAAACACTTACACTGAAATTTTGCATAAGAAAAAAAGGAGATATATGCTGGTAGGTTTTTTAAAAAGGGCAGTTATACCTCTTTTTTCCTCCATATCACATCAATATGAAGTAAACATTTAATGTAAACATATGAACACTAAAAATGCTTATTCATGAACATAGATATAGTCCCTGAAAGTGTTCAATAGCTCTGTAACAGGCATAAGGTATGAACTCTTCAGAATTCACACAAAGTGTTGTACACCAAGGTGAAACATGATGCAAGGTGAATCAATAGTGCTTATTAATCTATTTTTTAAATGTATCTGAGAGTCTTGATTTTTATTCCATTGGTGTCAACCATTTAGAGAAAAAAATTTTATCTGTGTGCCTCCTGGCTTCCATTGCATTGTTCAGTCATGATTTTACTTGAGTTAGGGACACAGGAGTCTATAAGGCATAACCTCAGAACACTTGAAGGGTACAAACAGTGAGGGGAAAGAATTTTGTGAATGCTGGTTCAATAAATTATCACATTACAATGATAGAAATGTCACATGCTGTTGCCTTGCCCAACAAGCAATGCCCTCGAACCACACTGCCAGTATGAGAACCTTTCACACATTCAAAATTTGACTGACAATTTAAACCTGCGATTCCCAAGTTAGTACATGAGTCTGTTAAGTACTGTTGTTAATTTCTTTATCACTTCACTCCCACAACATGCAAATTAATCACATATAAATTGTAAATTGACAAATAGGTTTGAAATCAGGCAAAAAATAATTTAAATTGAATCCAACCCTCAACTTCTCTAAACCCTACTTTTCCTAATTATAAAATAGTCCTAATATACCTCTTCCATGGAATTGTTGTGAGAATCACAGGAAGTGATATAGAGTAATTAGCAAATGCCTAGCACAGTCAGTACTCATTGTTAGCCATTAGTATTGTCTATTAATAAAAAGTGACAGATGTCAATAAATAAAAACACTAAGCTGGCTGCTGTAGCTCAGTTTGTTGGAATGTCATCCTGTACACCAAAAGGTTTGGGGTTTGATTCCCAGTCAGGGCACATAGCTAGGATTTCAAAATTAAATTCTAATCCTGGAAATCTCAACCACTATTTAACACCCAGAGACACACACATTTGTCTTGCAGAAATACTAACATAATTTTCTTTCTTGCAAAAGTAATGTTTCTTTGTACCCATCCTTATACACCCTCACCTCAGCCTTTCCAAGTTCATACATGTCTAATAACAGTTTATGACTGGCTTCCTATCCATTACACTAACCTCTTATCCAGGCACATAGCAACCCTCAAGGAGCAGGGGAAAAACAGTTTTATCCTCTTTTCCGATTTGCAGCTAGAGCTATGAAAGATAATCACTTCAAGTCACCAACCATTCAAGCTGATCCTACACCTAAACATCGACAGATGTTCCTAGACGAAGAGATGCTGCCTGCCAATGAAAGGAAGAGGGGGAACCAGTGATACATTGAAATGGATAGATATTACAGAGGGCAAAAGAATGCAAATGGCATTTTGAAAGCCAAGACTTCATGGAAAAGCTTTCAATATTTCTTAAAAGACATAGGTGATTACTACGGAAGAATTTTAACAATCTACAAGTAAATTTGCAACAAATCCCTAAATGATTTTAAGTCTACCTTTAGCTTTTCATTTTAGCTCACAGAATCCTGAACAGATTCAAAGCTATATCCAAAGGGACTGCCAGTTATATTTACACACACGCAATGGTGTGCTCCAACCAGTAAGCTCTTGCTTACAAAGAACCAATTGTTAAATATTCAGTAATCTGGAAACTGGCTGATAATATGTTGGTAGCTGAAATTGGCCGTGATGGAAATATTTATACCACAGAAATTAGCAAACACTGTAAGTCCGGCCTTTTCCTTTTTCCAGACAGCCAGTTAACCAGCACATGGGGGCATGTATAAGAAGTCTGAAAACTCTGGTGGGAGCCACCTACATCAAATCATTTCCAAAAGAGGGATCAGTTATCTGAGAAAATGGGCTGGATATCAAAAAAAGTAAACATTTTAAAGGCAAGGTTGGGAAAATTGGACCCTACATATTCCTGACATTTGTATAATTTTGAATGTTGCCGTTGGTGATTCTTTTATTTGTGGTCTAGAAGGCTCATAATTATGGAAAGGTGACTAAATTATATCAGGTAATACAACTGTAGATAGCCAATGTGGTAATTCAGGATGCCAAATGCTTTCTAACAATGATTTCATAAACCAATGAACTGCTAATTCTCCAAACACACAGACATGAAAGGGATGTCCTAAGTTCATGACTCACCAGAGTTCCTGACAGCCCTTTCTCTGTTTTGTGATCTATATATAAAAAACATTATTTAAGAGAAGGAAGGTGATAGAAAGATTTGAATACAATTAAAGGCACTAAACTTCTCCAGATCATCATGAGGAGAAAGACAGGAAGAATAATATGTGACTGAGAGGACTTCTGGTCAGGATGGAGACATAAGTAAACATGGCTCACCTTCTAGCATAACCATATTAAAATTACAACTAAACTACAGAACAACCATCATTCAGAACTGTCAGATATCAAGTTGAAGGGAAGTCCAACAACCATGGAATTAAAGAAACCACATCCATCCGGACTGGTAGGAGAGGCAGACATGAAAAGGACTGGCCCTGTACCCAAGTGCAGTGAATTAAAACTCAGGAGGGATACCTCAGGAATGAGGGATCTTGGTCCAACACCAGACCCCCCTGCCCAAGTTTCCAGTGACAAGAAGATAAAACTCAATAACTCCTGGCTGTGTAATCCAGCAGGGGTTGAGTTGGTGCAAGAAACTGCTGGATTCCCAAGCAGCTCTTCTAAAAGGACCCACACATGGACTTATTCAGACTCACTCCCTCTGAGCTCCAGCACTGGGGTAGCAGCTTGAAAGGCACCAATGGCATACAGGGAGGAACTAAAGTGTCATCAGGGCAAGAGCTGGGTGGCAGCTTTCTCCCAGACAGAATGGCAGGCAGAGGTCATTGTTCCTTTTCTGAACCCTCCTTACTCAGGTCACATAGCCAGCAGGTGGGTCCCATATCTGAGACTCCAGCAACTTGGCTCACAGTTTGCCCCACCCTGGATTCCCTGAAGCCCTGCCCCAACCAAATTATAGTTCCTTTCAAGCTGTTAACATTGGCTTGTCATTATGAATGACTTCTCTTGACTCATGCTTCCCATCCCCCTAAATCCTCTCAAACAGGCAACAGCCAACCATAGCAAGTCCCCAGCCCCCACACCTCTTGCTGAGTGGCTTCACATTAACAGCAGCCAGCTAGATTCATAGCTTTGCTTTGCCTGGGAATCTCCAAGCCTAGCAAAAGTAGCAGCCATCTGAAGTATGCTTTGTAGCTCGTGCTAGGTGACCACGGGCAGAACACAGGCAGTGGCTAACACTGGCCAGCTCCACCCAGTAAATCCCAGAGTCAGTGCACTTAGTAGACAGCTACAGACCATGTCAGAGTACCAAAACTCTGACCTTGCACAGATGATCCTTCACAGAGGGTGGAGGTTGGTGGCTAGTGCCCATAGCCAGTCTTTGCAGCTGATTGTGCTGGGTAAATCCCTCCCATTGACTTCCCAACAGCAATCAAGTTTCAACTACAAGAGGAGGGAGTACTCAGCCAACATGGAGGGCACACCTCAAATATCTAGCTCAAATGTTACAAGAGGCTGTGCCACTGGACCTCACAAGACACCTACTACATTAGACCCTCTACCAAGCCTGGGAGACATAGCGGCTCTACCTAATACATAGAGAGGCTGCCAAAATGAGGAGATTAAAAAAACATGACCCAAATGAAAGGACAGATCAAAACTCCAGAAAAAGAACTAAACAAAATGGAGATAAACAATCTGTCAGATGCAGAGTTCAAACACTGGTTGTAAGTATGCTCAATAAACTTAGTAAGGACCTCAACAGCATGAAAAAGATCCCAACAGAAATGAAGGATATACTAATTGAAATAAAGAACAATTTACAGGGGAACAACAATAAAATGGATGAAGCTGAGAATCAGATCAATAATTTGGAACATAAGGAAGCAAAGAACAACCAATGATAATAATATGAAAAAAAGAATCCAAAACAAATGAGGACAGTGTAAGCAGCCTCTAGAACCACTTCAAACATCCCAACATTTTCATCATAGGGGTGCCAGAAAGAAAAGAGAAAGAACAAGAAAATGGAAATCCATTTGAAAACATAATGAAAGAAAATGTTCCTAGTTTGGTGAAGGGATTAGACATGCAAGTCCAGGAAGCACAGAGAGTCCCAAACAAGATGGATGCAGAGCCCACACCAAGACATATCATAATTAAAATGCCAAAGGTTAAATATAAAGAGAGAATCTTTAAAGCAGCAAGAGAAAAGCAGTTAGTTACCTACAGAGATGTTCCCAAAAGATTGTCAGCTGACTTCTCAAAAAACTTTGCAGGCTAGAAGGGACTGGCAAGAAATATTCAAAGTCATGAAAAGTAGGAACCTACAGCCAAGATTGCTCTACCCAGCATAGATATTATTCAGACTGAAAGAGCAGGTAAAGAGCTTTCTAGACAACAAAACACTAAAGGAGTTCATCATCACCAAACCATTATTATATGAAA
Source organism: Carollia perspicillata (assembly GCA_004027735.1). Classification (NCBI taxonomy): domain Eukaryota; kingdom Metazoa; phylum Chordata; class Mammalia; order Chiroptera; family Phyllostomidae; genus Carollia; species Carollia perspicillata. Next base: position 8,357 of record PVKM010009863.1, on the reverse strand, counting down.
TATTAAAGGGACTTATTTAAAAAAAAGAATATCAAAACTATGAATAATAAAATGGCAAAAAATACATATCTATCAACAATTGAACCTAAAAAACAATTTAAGCAAACAAGAAGAACAGAGACAGAATCATGGATATGTAGAGTATTTTGATGGTTGCCAGATGGGAGGGGAATATAGGGGAAATAGGTGAAGAGGTGAAGGGATTAAAAAGTACAAATAGGTAGTGACAGAATAGCCATGCAAATTTAAAGTTCAGTACAGGAGGAGTAGCCAAAAAACTGATATGCATGACCCACGGACATGAACAAAGATGTGGGGATTTCCTGAAAGAGTGGTACATGTGGGTGGAGGGGAGAAAAGAGAAAAAATTGAGACAATTGTATTAGCATAATCAACAAAATATAATTGTGTTTGTTTTTTGTCCAAATGTAGACATTATATCATAAATAAATACAATACATGTACTTGACTGAAATATTGATTGCTACAGTGTAAGTTGTGTGCACATGCAATCAACATCTTGAAACTAATTCAGGTTTGTGAATGGAAGGAGACAAACAAGTTTTGAACATTAAGCTGATCACCATCAAAAATTTTTGAGCACCTAATGTGTACATGGTACTGCTTTTAGAAATGCAGGCAAATACAAGTTGAAAACGTACCCCATCTTAAAAAGCCAATAAATCACTATTTCAGTTTATGTATAACTTTCATAGGAAGGTTTAGATAGTCATGATTCTAGAATTTGCTTTTTTATCTACTGAATTCTCTTTTAAAGACCAATGTTATAGTACACATTCCCAGTGATAAGGTAGCCATCCAGAGTTTTGTTCTTATATTATGGACAATATAACTCTCATAAACCTGTTATTTCTTAAATTTTTCTCTTAATGATAGGAAGTCATATTAATGACATCTAGAAAATTATACAGTTGCATAGTAATTTTATCTTACTTTGTCTTATATTCCTATTTGTTTTGTTATTGTTTCTCATTTACTTTTGTATTTGCCAATTCTTTCAGTTTTTTATATTTTGTTTATATTAAAACATTTCTACAATACCTTGGTATTTCTACAATAATGCAAAATATAAATAAGTACATAAAGCATTTGCTATGTTCTTTCTTTCATTTTTAACAATCAACAGAAAAAAATCATTTTCTAATATTTATCAGCCATTTTTATTTCTTCATTTGTGATTCTATTGTTCATATCCTTTGCTTGATGTCTTCTATGTGGTTGTATGTTGACTTTTGGTTTGTTGGTTTGTTTTAACTGATGAGAAAAACTTAGTTTATTAAGAATAATAATTTATTTTATGATGTAAATATATTTTCCAGTTTGCTACTTGCTTTTTAATGTTTATGTTGACTTTTGCTGTAGAGAAGTTGTTTAAGAGTAAAATTTTTCTCTTGTATTTATAGGTGCTTTTTTGATGTCATGTGAAAAATCCTTTTGATAGTCCAGCATATTATAGATGTTTACCAAGTCACTATACATTAATATTATACTTCATCCAATTCTTCTGAAAATTATTTTGAGTAACTTTTAAAATATTTTACTAAATAGTTTAATACCTACTATCCAACTACTTCATCTTTTGCCACTGATTTGATGCAACTTGCTTAATATGTGTTAGGTTTCTCTTTTGGCTTTCAATTCCATTCCTTTAAATTTTTTTCATCTATTTTGGAGTCAGTGCAACTCTACTACAATTATTTTAGCTCTAAAATTGGCTTCCATATTTGGCAGTGTAAGTATTCCCTTTCTTATTCTTTAAAATCTCAACATATTTTTCTTTTTATTTTTTTAATAAATTTGAGAATTATTAAGTCCTCTTCCATTGACACACACACACACACACCCCCCAAAGCCATACTTGGAAGTGGGTTACGTTTATGGATAAGTTAGTCACTAGATAATATAAATGCTTATTATCCTAATAGAAATAAACATATACTGTCTCTATAGTTCTTTTTCTAATTGGTGAAATAACAGCATATGTAGTTTGATCTGACCTGTTAAAAGACTTCCAATTCAACCAAAATTGGATTGTCATGTCAAGGACCATGGTAGAGCAGGGAGTTGAAACTTAGAAAAATTTTATGATATAGTAGAAATTCTATATTTCAAAGGAAATAACAACAGTGTCAATGGGAAAAGTACACCTTTATAGCCTGTAGCCTACAGTAACTAGCTTGTATCTTCTTTTGGCATATCCCTCCTTCTTTCTCAGACATTTGGCTTGCCAATATTCTGTATTTAAGGTGTTCACTCAGCTAATGCATAGTTTCTTGTTGAAAATATAATTATTGATCTTGCCCTCCAAAATCATAAGAAATGTATTCTAATTTGTGAACTAAGGTAAAAATGCTACCCAAGGGTACATAGTTCATATTTTACTAATTATATTTACCTCTTATGTGCAAATGTGTTTTCATAATTATATATTGAAAGTCATATAATGTTAATATATTATTTCATAACACAACCAAATACAAACATTTTGGTTTGGTCTTTTAAACAACTGTATGTGTAAGTGTGTGTGTGTGTCCATGATTTCATGCTTTATCTAAGAAAATACCACATTCTGTCTCTAGATTTCAGAGGCTGGCTTAGTTGGGGCCTTCTGTTGCCATAGTTTGCATAAACTGTGACCCTAAATGGGAGTGATGAGTGACACATAGCAAAAATTAAACAGCAAAGCATACCTGCTAAAATCTAGGAAATCACTGCCATTTAAAACAGTAGATTTTATCTTCACTTAAATACCATGAAGTGGTAAAGTTGAAAAAGATCATGTGCGTCATTAGTTACAAATGATTCATTTCACAGACTAGAAAACAGAGACTTCAAGATCACAAAGCCGTGCAAAGCTGTATGAATTTGCCAGTCAAACTCTCTGAGACTCAGTTTCATATAGTTGCTGTAAGGTCACCATATGAAAGTGGGCCAATTTAAAAAAGTCACTATTCTATCATATTGCATAGAAAATATAAGTGTAGACATTACAACAAAAGAACTGTTCTCTCAACAGAATCCTAGGAGTGAGAGGGAAACTCAATTCTAGTAAGAAGAGTCTACATGGACAGCCACAACCAAAACATATGGGATTAAGGATGCAAAACTGAAGATAGATCCTGTTAGGTGAGAGCAGTCATAGCAGACAAAGAAGTCATCTGCCCCTGGCTTTCATGTTCCAGGTTTTGGTGGTATGGGGTAGGTCACGTCATTTAAAAAGCCAAAGACAAAATGAGAAAAGAATGGAGAAAACTAGAAAATGTGACTTTTTCTGTTTTTAACAAGAACCTCAGTAATACATTCTCATTTCTGAAAATTTTATACAAATCAAAAATACAAAAAGTGAGAAAAATGCAAGTATCATTTTATTTCTCCCCCCACATACCTTCCTTCCCATCTCACTCTTCTTCCCAGAGGCAATCAATTTTGACAGTTTAAATGCTTCATTTATCACCTTTTTTTCAAGTCATTTCCCTAGTGTATGGACAAATATGCAAATGTATGCTACTTAACATAAAGGAAATCATATTATATGGACAGCTCTACATCTTCCCACTTTCATTTAAAATATATATAATTTGTATATTTCCAAGTAAGTTCATGAAGATATAGCTGATTCTTTTTAATGACTGAATAATATTTTACCATATATAAAAACCACTATTCATTTGAGCATTACCCTGCTAAAAGAAATGTAAGGAATTTCCATTTGGTGGGCCTAAAAATATTGCTTAATTTATCACCCTTTTACATGCATGTTTTTGCATTAGTATGGATTTCCTATAGGTTAGATACCTGGTAAAATTGCTGACTACATACATACCAAGCCTGTCCAGAATGTATCCAGCTGTGTAATAGGAAAAATAGAGACATTTATTGAAGAAGATACAAGAAACATTGTACACAGGACAATGACACCTCAGTCTCTTTCAAAGTAGGCACCTTGGGACCTCACACAGTTCTCCCAATCATCATCAGCTGCCCCGTCATATTTTCCTGAATGTCACTGATGATCTAAAATCTCTTTCCTTTCAAAGGTGATTTTATTTTGGGGGTAACCCAGAAGTCACAGGGCACCAAATTTGGGCTATAGTGGGGCTGAGTAACCTAGTGATTTGATGTTTCACAAAAAACTCTGCACAAGATGTAATGCATAAGCAGGCAAGTTATTGTGATGAAACTGCCAATCAATACTTGACCATAGCTGAGGCCTTCTGAGTCACCCGAATGATTCCTGTGGAGGAATGTTCAAGCGTAATGCAAAATTTGATGCAGATTCGTTGCTCTTTTCGCTCAGTTGTTTTGAATGTGATGGTCACACAGTAAACTTTCATCAGTGGTGTCTACCTCCCCAACTAACTAGTACAGTGAAGTCATCATTATTCATGCATACATGTTCCAGTCCACTCTCCTTGCCTGCCCAGATTACATCAATGTCATGCAAACCATTCTAATTATATTGACAATGGGTGGACTTTTTCTGGACAGACCTCATATAATTTCATAGTCAAATTTCTCTCAAAAAAAGATCATGCCTCTAAAGCCAGCGCAATACATAAGAATATGTGGTTTCTCACACATAATAAATCCTGGATATTATCAACATATTTAATATTTGTCGATCATAAAGGTGAGGATTAGTATCACATTTTTTGCTCAAAAATTTAACTCCTTGGTAACTAATGATGTTTATTCATTCTTTGTGTGTGTTCTGTGAATTACTATTTATATATTACATTTATTTTCTTATTTGGGTTTTGATTTTTTTTCTTTTTGATTAATAGAAATTCTTAAAATATTTTGACTACTAATTCCTGGATTTTACAGATGGACTTTTCCATTGTTTGAAAAGTGTGACTGTTAATTCTCCCTTCCCAATATTAACATCGCTAATACTTTCTCTCACCTCATTTAATTTCATAGGAATTTAATTTTGAATGGTAACAATGTCATAGGACATATATCTTTGTTACTAACTGCAATGGGTATATTTCTAATATTTCATCATTGGTCATAATGATTGCTCTAGAGATTGCACATCCTCACTGTGACAGATTTTTCTGTTCATACACAATTCTAGCTCCCTTGGACATTCTCTCCATACTACAGGACTGGAAGCCTGCAAACATTTTCTAACATCCTGTGCCCACAAGCCTCCAGTTTCAATTTTGCCACAGGGAAGCACTTGTGTGAGATGTGGAAATCAGAATGAAAGTGAAGCCATAATTTCGCCTCCAGCAGCCACAGGCAGATGCTTGAGCTTTGGCTGATGTGAGATTCTGCAGCAACCTCTAGCATTCCCTCTGGAGCCAGCCAGCCCAGCACAGCAGCTAGCTGTTAACAGCAGCAGTGGTCTCCTGCAGTTCCTAACCAGAATGTTAGAAGCAGCTTTCTAATTTCCTGAAAGCTACTGACAAACCTGAAATCTGATGGTGAGCTTTCCGTAGCTTTCACTTCTCTTGCCCTGCCAACTAATGAGTTTCTACAATATTTATGGGGATGAGGTACCACAAAGTGCATACTTCAATTTTGAAAGTAATCAATTTCTTATATTAAATTTCTCCTTGACATACCTAGAATATTTTTGTATCTTAGACAGAGCCCTGAGTGATACACTTATCATTAATTGTAAATATTTCCTTTTTTTTCTATTTAGTTAAGAATTTTGGTTACAAAGGAGTATTAAATTTTACCAAATGATTTTGGGCTTCTCTGAGACTGGCAATTAATTATTTAATTTAATAAATTATATGCATTGATTTTCTAATGTTGAGCCATGCTTGCTTTTCTATTATAAAACCAACTTTACATTATTCTTTTTAAGGTGTTGCTAGAATTCTTTGGGTTATATTTTATTTGGTGTTTTAAAAATTATTTATAGGTAAAATAAACCTATGATTTTCTTTTTTGTTATCTTGACTGATTAATAGAGATATACTAGATTTATAGAATGATTTGAGGTGTTTTCTGTCTTTTTTAATATTCTGAAGCAATATTACTTAAAGATTCTTTTTATCTAATGGTTTTGTTAAAACCATTATTTTTGGCTAATACTGTTGTAAGTGTAGATTATTAACTCTTTTCCATTTTTTGTTTATTTATAAATTTAGTTATCTACCTTATCTTGAGTCAGTTTTGACCACCTATATATTCCATCAAAAATTAATATAATTTGCAAAATATATTCATATATAGCCATGCCAGGTACTTTTACATTTTAAAAATCTTCTCCAAAGCATTAACTATGCTTTTCTGCTTCTGCTGAATATGGGTAGTTGATTATTTTTAGTTGGACCTTTTTTAAATTTTATATGGCTTACTCAGAAAACCATATCTTGTTTTATTGATCATGTCTATTATGTTGTGCTTTTGTTTTATTAAATCCTGCCAAATTATTTTCAGTAGTTTATTATTAATAAATTTTATGTCATTAATGCTTGCCTAATTAATGCTTTCATTATGTTTAGATACTTAGTTTCATTTTTTACTCCAAATTATTGCTTTGAAATCTTAGTTTATTTATTTTCAATTTTTCTTATATAGTAAATTCAATTAAAAGTAAAAGTCAACAGAAATTAATTTTGTCTACCTTCATCAATAGGGAATTCATTGAACAGGTATCAGTGGCTATTAGGAAGCAAGAGAAGCAAGGGAATCAAGGTCTCCTAATTTAAATGTGATGTCTTTCCCTTTGGAGTGTAACAGTTTAAAATACTTGAGAGACAGTCTTGTGCAGAATGTAAGAGTGAAGCTAGAAAGCCAAAGTGCATATCCCAGCATTGCCACTGACTACCTCTGTGACCCTAGGCAATTCACAGTACTTCTCTGAGCCTTAGTTTTCAGACCCATAAAATGGGGGTAATAATAGTAATCTTCCTGCTAAAGTTAAGGTTCTGGAAGGAATCAATAAGTAAATCTTTTTTTAATATACTTTATTGATTATGCTATTACAATTCTCCCATTTTTTCTCCCCTTTATTCCCCCTCCCAACATCATTCCCTCACCTTAGTTCATGTCCATGGGCCATACACATAAGTTCTTTGGCTTTTCCACTTCCTATACTATTCTTAACTCCACTGTCTGTCTTGTACCTGCAATTGGTACTTCTTATTCCCTGTACCTTTGCCCCTATTCTACCCACTTCCCATCCCCACTGATAACCATCTATGTGATCTCCATTTGTATAATTCTGTTCCTGTTCTAGTTGTTTGCTTAGTTTGTTTTTCTTTTTCTTTTTTTTTTTTAGGTTGAGTTGTTGATAGTTATGAGTTTGTTGTCATCTTACTGTTCATATTTTTTGTCATCTTTTTCTTAGATAAGTTCCTTTAACATTTCATATAATAAGAGCTTGGTGATGATGAACTCCTTGAACTTGACCTTATCTGGGAAGCACTTTATCTGCCCTTCCATTCTAAGTGAGAGCTTTGCAGGATATAGTAATCTTGGATCTAGTTCCTTGCCTTTCAAGACTTCAAATATTTCTTTCCAGCCCCTTCTTTCCTGTAAGGTTCTTTTGAAAAATCAGATGATAGTCTTACAGGAACTCCTTTGTAGATAACTGTCTCCTTTTCTCTCGCTGCTTCTAAGATTCTCTCTCTTCTTTCATCTTGGGTAATGTAATTATGATGTGCTTCGGTGTGTGCTTCAGTTGAAATTCTTTGGGACTCTCTGAGCCTCCTGGACTTCTTGGAAGTCTATTTCCTTTGCTAGATTGAGAAAGTTCTTCTTCATTATTGTTTCAACTAAGTTTCCAATGACTTGCTCTTCCTCTTCTCCTTCTGACACCCACATGATTTAGACATTGGAATGTTTAAAGTTGTCCTGGAGGTTCCTAAGCCTCCCCTCATTTTTTTGAATTCTTGTTTCTTCATTCTGTTCTGGTTGACTGTTTATTTTTTCTTCTGTTCTGCATTGTTGATTTGAGTCCCAGGTTCCTTCCCATCACTCTTGGTTCCCTGTACATTTTTCTTTATTTCACTTTTTATAGCTTTCACTTTTTCCTCTATTTTGCGCCCATGCTCAACCATTTCTGTGAGCATCCTGATTACCATTGTTTTGAACTCTGCATGTAATAGGTTGGCTGTCTCTTTATTGCTTACTTGTATTTTTTCTGGGGCTTTGATCTGTGCTTTTATTTAGGCCATATTTTTTTGTCTTGGCACACATGTTATGTAATAAGGGGTGGAGCCTTAGGTACTCGCCAGGGTGGGGCAACCCACGTCACTGCACTGTATGCGGGGGAGGGGTCTGAAAGGGAACAATGACTCTTGCTCAACTCATAGCCCGCTTTCAGTCACTTCTTCCACTACCAACAAGCAAATTGGGCTATTCTGGTG
>PVKM010009862.1:0-36019 GCA_004027735.1 Carollia perspicillata | reverse complement strand
GATAGGTCAGTTGGGTGCATGATCAGTGCATGATCATGTTAGTGATTGGTCAGTTAGGTGCCTGATCAGCGTGTGATCAGTACCTTGATTGACAGCTGGTTCCCGTGCTCTACGGATGCAATGCTGGCTGCTCTGACCGCAATTGTGCTGACGCCCTCTTGTGGGCAACACAAGAAGTGCAGCCTCTTGGGCTGACTGCGTCAGTAAGTCAGGCCGCAACAGTACCTGTTCTGACAAGCCATCTCTACACACGTATCCTTGTATAGAGAGCATTCACCAAACTAAGCGTATATGTTCATCAAACTGTATATATCAAAAGAACCGCCAAAATGTGGAACCAACCCAAATGTCCAAGGCAAAGAACGCAGTAAATTATGAATTGTCCACATGACTCAGTAGGACAGTCACCCACCAGAGAGACGGAGGTTGCCCTGTGCTGATGGCCTGTCGCTCTGCTGGGTGCGATTCAGGGAAGGGGGGAGACATGACTGTATCATCCCCTTTGGATACATTTCAGTTATGTTTCTATCTCTCACTCGCTACATGCACTTACACATTATACCAGCATATGTTTCCATATATGTTTACGTGTAGTGCTTAAAATTTTTTCAGATACAAAACACCAAAACCTCTTTGCCTTGGATTGGGGACTTAGATAGAAGAAGAGACTACCAGCAGAAAACTATATCATTTTAATTTTGTTTTTATTTATTGACTTTAGCGGGCAGGGAGGGGGAGAGACGGACAGACAGACACACAGAGAATTTGTTGTTCCACTTATTGATGCATTCTTTGGTTGATTCTCGTATGTGCCCTGACATGGGATGGAACCCACAACCTTGGCGTAATCGGGGCAACGCTCCAACCATTTGAGTTACCCAGCCAGGGCAGGAAACTATGCCTTAATTTTACATTTTTTCTCTACGACTTGAATTTTCTAACCTTATACTTTTTTAATGTTAACAGTGGTTACTTGAGCTGCGGGTAATTACCAGTCTTTATTTTCCTTTCACATTCTTCTGCTTTTTAAAAACTAGTACACTTAACATTAAGTTAAGAAAAAATTAACCATCCATATAATTAGCTCTCTTATTCTGTTCATTTTAGGTTTCCAAGGCAATCTGTCACAGCCTCTTTCCTGGCCCTTGATATGCCTTTTGACTCCATAATTAGATTTCTTTCATGAAATTGCCTATTGTGGTAGCTCAAGAAGCCAGATATGTAGGAATTGCTTCCTGGTTATTATTAGAGTTTTACTCTTCTCACTGGATTGTCCCACAGTTTAGGTCCTTAACATATTACATCTATTTCCTATGTATTACAACACACTACAAAGTAGAATAATAGGAAAGATACTCTGATTAAATTACACATTTTATGAAGAAATCAAATACATTTCGAATAATCTGTAGAGTCCTTCCAAGATTGTATGTGTTGTTTGTCTGTCTTATCCTTACCTCCGTAGAAACTTACAGGTAAATGAAAATGGTTGAGATGGAACAGGCTGAGGCCCAGCTCTCTGAGTTAGACCTGCTGGCCAGCATGTTCCCTGGTGAGAATGAGCTCCTAGTGAATGACCAGCTGGCCGTTGCAGAACTGAGAGACTGCGTTGAAAAGAGGTCAATGGAAGGGCGATCTTCAAAAGTGTACTTTACAATCAACATGAATCTGGACGGATCTTCTGGAGCAACGGTAATTCAGTTTTGCTTTTGGGAGAATTGAAACAGGACAAGACTTAAAACAAACACTTAGGGCATTTTTCTTCTCTTTTGATCAGGTGATGTTTTCTCTGGCCTGTATTCTTCCCTTTAAATACCCTGCAGTCCTGCCTGAAATCACTGTCAGGTGTGTTACAGGAACTGGCAAACTTCAGAGTTCACAATTAATTGGGGGATAAATGCAATTCTTGAGTTTGTCTTATGTTCCAAGAAAATTGATTCAATTTTTTTCTCCCACTTATTTTGTACCAGATCACTGTCGTTAAGTAGATCCCAGCAGACTCAGCTGAACACAGATCTGACCGCACACCTGCAGAAGAACTGTCTGGGAGATGTCTGTGTGTTGCATGCCACTGACTGGGTTAGAGAACATGCCCTTGGCTATGTCGGCAGAGACACTGCCCCTCTTCCCGCTCCAGGAGGTGCGGTCCAGCCCGTCCTTCTCGTTCTCACAAGACTCTGGATCTATAGCCACCACATCTACAACAAATGCAAAAGGAAGAATATTCTGGAGTGGGCGAAGGAGCTTTCCCTGTCTGGGTTCAGCATGCCAGGGAAACCAGGTGTTGTCTGTGTGGAAGGCCTACAAAGTGCTTGTGAAGAATTCTGGTCCAGGTCTGCTTTCACAGATTTTGTGTGCTATGTCCGTCATTTTAGGACTGAACTAGAACTGGAGATCTAGAACTAAGTATGACCCTGAGGTTGTATCTCGTGGGAATTGGGCCTCAAGTCAGTGGAGCAAACAGAACTCCCGTGTGGTCAGCATCACACCCCTTACCTGACACAGCGCACCTGGGAGATGTTTGTAAGCAGATGTTGAACCGGGGCCCTCCATCCCCATGGATCCGATTCTCCCCTCATCTTGAGCTGTGTATTCCCTGTGAAACAAGGGAATTTGTAATTGTCTCATTTCCCCATGGACACCCTAAGTGAGTTTCTGAGAAGTCCCTTTTGGGAGTTTGAGATTCAGCAATTTCCACATCGGTGGTAATGGTAATAAATGAGTTTGGGGACAGGGTTATGACTAGAATCACATTTGATTAAAATAAGTCCCTGGCATAAAAGTACATTTCTTTACTTCGAGGACAGTATTTTCAGTGCCCTAGAATGCACAGCATAGTTTCAAATTTTCTTCTTGAAAATTTCTTTTCAGACTCAGAAAATTAAACTGGAAGAGAATTTTGATTCGCCACCGAGAAGACATTCCTTTGGATGGCACAAATGATGCAATGGAAAGACAAAGAAAATTTTCAGGTTTTGAAGAAAAAGTGTTCAGTGTTAATGGAGCCAAAGGAGACCGCATGGACTTTGGTCAGCTGTATCAATTGTTAAATGCCAAAGGGTGTGGGCAGGTTTTCCAGATGTTCTTCGGTGTAGACGGACAGTAACTGAGTCGAGGAGCGGTTGAAAGTATGTTGTCACTGTCGGCCACTTGTTTTTTTTACCCACTCCTTGAAATATTAAGTAATTTTACTTGCATCCCATTCTAGAATGTTAGGGGTGAAAAAGAAAAAAGTAGTACAGCTGAAGTGCATATATGTCCTGGTGGAAAACAGAACTGAGTTTTAAGTTATACTCTTAAAAGTACTGACAGAAATTTCTTTATATACCCATTTTGAAAGAGAAATTAATCTGACTTGAGTTAGATTGTGCTGGTGACCCGTCTTGCCGCCCATTCTCCACCCCTTGCCCTCTACCTGCCCCCATGAGCTCTCCCAGCCTCTCCCGCAGCTCAGGTGACTTTGGCTAGGGGACGCCTAGGAAGACTTTTGCTTTCCTGATTAACATGATAGACACAGCAAGGGCACCTCTGCTCCCTCTTTCTGCTGGAGCTGCAGTGGTCCTTTCAGCCACAAAGGCAGGAAGGGCTCCGGGGAACTGCTGAGATGCCGCTGCATGTTGTCAAGCTGTGCCAGCCCGTCTATCTCCAGACAACTTGTTGTGAAATAGAAACAATTTTACTTATATTTGTGTGCCTCTTTAAAAAAATTAATCCTCACCGAGCACATGCTTAGAGAGGGGAAGGGCGAGAGAGAGAAACATTGATCGGTTGCCTCTCATACACACCCTGACCGGGGACCGAACCTGACATCTAGGTATGTGCCCTGACCAGGAATCGAACCTGCAAGTTTTGGTTACTGGATCACTCTCCAACTGAGCCACAGTGGCCAGGGCTGTTTGCGTGCCTCTTACTAGCAGCTGAAAGCTATTTTGCCAAACATATTTTTTCAAAGCTTTAGTTTTACATCTACCCCAAACACTTGATATACAAATAGGTGAAATTTTTCTTGTCTTTTAAAAAAGATTTTCTTTTTTTAAGAGAGGGGAAGGGAGGAGAGAAGAGGGAGAGAGAAGCATTGATGTGAGAGGGATAGGTAAATCAATCAGTTGCTTCATGCATGGCCCCCACTGGGGACCTGGCCTGCAAGCCAGGCATGTGCCCTGACTGGGAATCAAACCGGTGACCTTTCAGTTTGCAGGCAGAACCACAGCAGCCAGGATGAAGTTTTTCTTCATTGGAGGTTGCCACTCACATCTGATTTTGTATACTTTTGTTCCACCCGTGGGCTTGCCTCACAGAAGGCTGCGGCATGAGCAGAGCTCGCACTTTTCAACAGGCCTCAACAGCCCATTGAATTGGTAATTTAGAGGATTCGTTTTTGGCATATTGGATCTTAACAATTTTTTTTCTTATTCTGGAAATGATTTTCTGTAAATTTAGTTTCAGCAAGTTGACCTACAGTCGCAGACACACAGCCTGGTTTTGGAGGCCCTCCAACAGCTAGCTCCAAAAGTGCTTACTAAGTATTTCTTTGTTAGCTTGCTAACACTCAGGTTGATGCTGTGTTGGGTGTTCCCTGATGCGTGAGACTCGGTTAGAAGAATGGTGTTGGGGGGTAAGAAGGACACAATGCATTGGTCACCTTAGTAATGAGTTGCAGGCGACCTATGTGACCGTCAGTAATAGTCAGCAGGAATAAAGAACTAACGAGGCAGTGGCATAGGTGTTCCTGTAAGGGCAGAATGGCACTGAGGGCGGTCTGACTGGTTGGGCAAGAGCCCTGTGCTCTTCCTCAGACTCACCCTCCCCCCCCCCCCATATCCATGGCCACCACACAACCAGATGGACCAGTCCCTTGACTCTGGTTTCTGACTCTCCCAGCCACTTTCAGATTCTGGTGGATCCCCACAACACATGGGATCTGACATCCCGAGAGGCCACCCAAACAGCCAGATGTTGCACTACTTTCAGCAGGATTAAACTGCTAAAGTGTTTTCAGTCTTTTGCTGTTTACTATTTACTATTCACTATTCTATTTACTATTAATAAAAATTTTTTAAATATTTTACTTCTTTTTATTTTTAGAGAGAGGGGAAGGGAAGGAGAAAGAGAGGGAGAGAAACATCAATGTATGGTTGCTTCTCGCAGGCCCCCACTGGGGACCTGGCCTGCAACCCAGGCCTGTGCCCCAACTGGGAATCTATGGGTGAGCCTTTCATTCTCAGGTCGGTGCTCAATCCACTGAGCCACACCAGCCAGGGTTATTTCTTTCGTGTTTTTTTTTTTTTAAGAAAACTGTATTTCTTTAAACTGTAACGGAATATGTTATTAGTGAGTTTCCGTCAAGACCGCAAGGCAGCCGAGAGTTAAAGACATACACATGCCCGATGACACAACTTGCACAAACTGAGCCCATCAAAACTCTGCCACGGGGCACCAGGAGGCTCCCATTGAAGCACAATCTGGCGATCTGATGCCACGGGGTCCGGACAGGAAAACAAACTTACTACTTGCTTAAGGAAAACAACATTAATGTGGGAAATTGGTTAAAGGGGATTTTAAAAGCCAAAAGAGGTCACGGAGGTCTTCATCACAGCTGCAGCTTCTGTCCCTGGGGCGGGGTGAGGAGGGAGAAAGGGAAGGGGGTGATGAGTAGTTCCCGTTGTGGAGAGGGCGGTGCCTGGTGTGGAAGGTGTCCCGGACCCGGAGCTCAGGAGAGGGACCTGTGGAGTCGGGTTGCGGACCTCTGAGCAGAAGCCAGGCGGCTTGGACCCAGGCCACTTAGGGGTGGGTGCTGCCTGCTGCCACTGGCTCCCCGAGGTGCGCGGTGAGGCCGGTCCGATGGTTTAAAGGGCAGGAGAGTGAAACCCGCTGCTGCCTGACGCGGTTGCAGTTTCCGGAGTTAAGGCCGCTGCCGGGGCGACGCGGACGGAGAGGGGTTGTCCCAGCGCGTGCCGAGGAGCCAGCGGAATAAGTTTGCGGAGCTCAGTATCCTGCCGTAGAACACCAGATGGAGTGTGGACATGCAAGGTCATCACCAGCATCACGCGCTTGCTTGTCTAGTGATTCTCAGAAGCAAAATCCCGAAATAACGAGATCCGTACGTTTCAAAATAGGACTGCCACATTACGCTTTTTAAAAAACTGCACGTTACAGTTACAATGTGAAAACATGTGAATTCAGGGGGAATGCTGCCTAGAGCACTACTTCTCAAATTTTTAACAAGGCCTGGATATCTGGTTTCAAACGCAGAATCTGACTGATCAGTCGCGAGCGGGCCCGAAATCCTGCGTTTCTATCAAACGCCCAGACGACACTTTTGATTGCGTTTCAGAGGGCCTAACCGGTCGGCGCCTCCCCACATCCGCTGCCACGTCGTTCTGCCGCAACCCGGGGTCCAAAACGCCTCTACGCCGCACGTGCCAGCCTCTTCTCCACGGAGCCGGGAACCGACGGCGCCTCCCGCGACTGGGGAAGCGGGGATTCGGCGTCGCGGTCCCACGCTGGGCTGCCTATTGGACAGAGTTGACGTCAGTCAGTCAGGCGTGGCTCCAATTGTGACGTGATGCCGGATGTGAGTCTTGGCCTCCGCGGGAGCCGAGACCTGATGCGGGGCTGCGGGAGGCGTGGGTAGGTGGCGGAAGGGGAGGGCCGGGGAAGTTCTTCCGCGAGCCACTTCCGGCAACAGAGCCGGAAGTTGTGGTCCTGCCGTTTCGACCGGGGGGCTGCGGCGGGGAGTGCGGCGAGAACGCGGCCATGGGCGGGAAGAACAAGCAGCGGACCAAGGGGAACCTGAGGGTGAGCGCGAGAGGGCCGGGCAGGGACGTGCGCAGTGCGGCTGCGGGGCGGCGTGGGCGCGTGTGGGGCATGACCTCCCCGAGTGCGTCCCCGCTGGCAGGTGGTGTCCGAGCAGGTGGCGGGGCTGGGAGAGCAAAGGCGCTCGGCGCCGAGCTGCCCCCGCGCACACACTTTTCGTTAACTGACGCTTCAGTGGCGGTTTCAGAGGGAGGCTGCCTGCCGGGCTGAGCTGGCGGCCTCGGACCCGGAGTTGGCGATCTCGGGGTCGCGGCGGGGCTCCTGGTCCCGGTTGAAGCCCCCGCCCTCGCCGCCGCCTCCATCCCTTCTGTGGCCATACGGACCCCTGACGGGACCTGGACTTTTTTATGTAACATATGTCCTCGATGTTTTGTTTTTGAAGTCACCCCAGTATAAGCAAAAGAATATTAGAGAAGAACACGCAAGAATATTACAGTGACAACCCATCTAGTCTCTACCTAGAGTCACCAGCTGCTAATGTTTGATCACGCTTGCTTCCCTTGAATGAGTATTGTATTTTGTCGAGCCTTATGAGAATTACTTGCAGAAACTACGACAACCCCTAAACCATGATTATTCTAAAAATAATGCCATTCTTCTACATATCCATGAACAGTTACAACGCCGCAGAAAATTTAACTTCAGTGTAATACTGTTAGCTAGTAATATACAGCATTGTGTTAAGACTTCTGTAGTCATTTCAGTAATGTTCTCTGTAACTTTATTTTTAGAAATAGCATTCAAAAAGCATCCAATATCCAGTCTGGAGTCACTCATTCCTTTTACTTAGCTCTTGACAGTTTCCCAACTCCCTGCCCGCCCCCGCCCCCCTCCCCTCCCCGAGGTACTTTTATGGGGAAGAGTCTAGGCCAGCTTAACTTAAAATTATCTATTTGTTTCTTATGATTAGATTCAGATCAGCAATTTTCGACCGGAGAGTTTCATAGATGAAGCACCTCAGTGCATCACTGCAGGGACACGTGGCGCCTGTTTGTCCTGGTGGTGGTGGTGGTTGTTTAACCACTTGGGGAAGACAGCTTTTCCGTTGGCTATCAAAATAATACCTGGAGTGGTGCCTTGAGCCTGGGAATATCCTGTTCTCTCCCACAAACTTTCGTCTAATGGTTTTAGCATTCTTTGATGATCGTTGCTGGGATCATTTATTACTACGCTGGTTAAAAAAAACTTACGTTGACAGCAACCCAAATAATGATATAGCTTCAGTTATTTCATTTTAAACATGATGGTACTGAGTTTTAAAGAAATTTACCTGAGCTCATGTAACCAGGAAGTTGCAGAGCTGGGATTTGAATGGCAGTGGTTGATTCAGCAGAAGACTTTGAATCCTGAATGCAGTGTCCTCAAGGGTGAGAGACAAATGTCCCCTTTTCTTGATGATAGAAACAGATAAATATGCAGATAAGTATAATATATCAGGGAATGTTGATAGAGGTATGAGTAGAAAGGAAGTGGAAGAATAGAAAAGAATGGGGGTTGACCTGAGAGAGGCAAGTGTTGAAAACATGACTGTGTTTTGAAGGATGAATAGGAGTTTGTCAGACAATGAAAAGGAAGGAGAAATTTTCAGGTGGAGAGATAAGATTATGCAAAGACCAAACCGTGAAAAGGGCAGGGCATATTTCAGGGACCCTTCAATTCAAGTTGGGACTGGAACATAAATTGTGGCAGCTCATTTGGAACAAGGGAGAAAAAGGGTGGTAGAACAACGGAGTAGAAATGGTGGAGGTGAAGTGGTGAAAGATCTGTCCTGAGTTTTGGATTTAAACTGTAGACACACTGTGCTGCCTCAAACACCTCTGGAAGACAAGTACAGGAGAGTGAAGCAGGTGTAGTACAAGAAAATTAACCCCCAGAAATAGAATCAAGTTTCTTTTTGAACTGTGGGTATAATATCTAACAGACAGTACAGTAAATAATAAGAAACAATAACTATATTTTAAACTCAAAGTAGACATTGCATAAAATATACAGTCAGTACATTCAAAAAATAATTTGTTACTTTTGAATTGGAGACTTGAAGTTGGTACCTTCTGATCCTACTTACACTGTCCAGCTGTGATAATTCAGGTCGGTTCAGAATTCAGCCTTGACCCCTTTAGCTTTCAGCAATTATTTCTTTTTTATACCACTTCATTGTTCTGTTTCCTCATAAAGAAGTTTACAGATGGGATTACAGATGAAATTCTAGTGTACTAAGGTCATCATATTCAGTTTTCAGAACTCTGTAGTTCACTAACTTTCTTTGTAGCTCTTTGAATAATGTTCACTTTAATAACGTTTTAAAATAGAGAACCTTTTTTTTGCAATTAGTCTTAAATGCTCTTGTTTTGTTAAAAAATGTAATTCAAGCCATCATTTTCATTTCTGATCATTCATTTCAGTTTGGAATGTAGTCCAGATTTTTCCTTGACAAATCAGTTTTCCACACACAATTTTGCTAGGTACGAACAAATTGAATCACACATTTGGATAACCCTTTTTGAACATTCTCATAGAGAAATAGGAAATAGGTTTAGGTAGGTTGTAATGTCATCCTGGACATTGAACTGAGGCATTTTTTTTCTTAGATGACAATATGTTAATTTCTTTTAGCAGTTCAAATATTTTGTCCAGTCACAACTAATCCCTTAACTTTTAGTACTATGAGACTGCTACTTTGTGTATCAGTCGGACAGACCACTGATTATGGTCCAAAACAAAGTAATGTATCTTATATCCTAACCATCTTAAGGGTTTCTGTGTCCATAATAATGTAATTTGTGACCATTTTAGCCCAGAGAAGTTTGAGTGTGTGGCAGTGAGTGTGCCTGTCCTCAAGGAGTTCCTAGTCTGGAAACAGCTATGGTTAGACTTGTTCTATTGTGGTTACTCAATAAATACTTATTGAATGAATGGGTGAATGAAAAGACGGAAATGAAAATCTGTTTCAGTTAACTTTACATCATTATGCAGTGCACATACTATTTATACAAAAGTTGGGAATAAAACATTTTATAAAACAGTACTTAGACTTACCATACATGATGCTTTCTCTGATTTTAAATATTTTATTCTATGTCTTTAACATGCTGTCGTGACTGATTAACTCGATACCGTGAGCCACCTAATGGATTGTACCCGTTAGGATCTTGGGATCCTAATCTTGGGATCATTATTGGTAACTTCTTGCTGAACGAAACATTTATCTTTGGGAAACATTGCAACACATAAAATCTTAGGCTAATAAAAAAGCTAAGAAGCTTGTTCTGCCATGGGAATTATCAAGGAATTATACTCTAAAGAACTCAAAGTTAAATTTGGAATTCTTCTTGGACTCTGACTTTTTTTTTCTCTCTACTTTTGACCAGCCTTCAAACAGTGGCCGAGCTGCAGAACTTCTTGCAAAAGAACAGGGAACTGTACCTGGATTTATTGGTTTTGGAACATTCCAGAGTGACCTAGGCTATGTTCCTGCTGTTCAAGGAGCTGAAGAAATTGATAGTCTTGTAGATTCTGATTTCCGAATGGTCCTACGGAAACTTTCCAAGAAAGATGTCACAACAAAATTAAAAGCAAGTTTTATTGTTTTCATAAATTTTCATAATAACATAGTCCTTTTATTAAAATATCATTGCCATATTTTATGTAAAGGAAAATGAATCACCGCACATAATTTCTTTTACATTTGTACTTTTTTCTGACACACAGGCTTAAGCTTAGTTTGTACTTACCTTCTAGGCTATAAATTTAATGTGTTATTCTGCTCATTTTGAACCACTTTGGAGTTCTGGCTGTATACTTTTACTTCCATCAGAGAATGTAATTTGACCCTCTAATTTTAAATGGGATTTTTTGTTTGCATGTTTTTTTATTTAAAAATTTTTTAAATTTATTTTTAGAGGGAGGGGGTGGGAGGGAGAGAGAGGGAGAGGAACCTTGATGTACAAGAGAAACATCCAGCCCTGGCTGGTGTGGCTCAGTGGATTGAGCACGGGCTGTGAACCAAAGGGTCGCTAGTTCGATCCCAGTCAGTGCACATGCCTGGGTTGCAGGCCAGGCCCCCACTGGGGGGCGCACAAGAGGCAACCATACATTGATGTTTCTCTTTCTCTTTCTCCCTCCCTTCTCCTCTCTCTGAAAATAAATAAACACAATCTAAAAAAGAGAGAGAGAGAGAAACATCTGTGTGTGGTTGCCTCTTGTGCACTCCCAACTGGGGGCCTGGTCCACAACCCAGGTATGTGCCCTGAGAGGGAATTGAACTGGCCACTTTTCAGTTGGTAGGCTGAAAGGCCCACATGGATTGGTGTGCTCGATCCACTGAGCCACACCAGCCAGGGCTGCATATATTTTATTTTTTAAAAATAGCTGAAAAGTTTGTGCCATACTAGCATTTAAAGGAACTCTTTAAACTCATTCGATGTGGCACAAACAGAAACAGTGTATTCTCCCGTTACATAAAATAGACAGAGCTTCCAGAGCAGAATAAGAGTAGACAATAGCCAGTATTATGGCTGTTGATCCTTAACAACGTTAATAATTTCCTTTCAGGCTATGCAAGAATTTGGAGCCATGTGTATAGAGAGAGATGCAGAAATTGTAAAAGGAGTTCTTCCATACTGGCCAAGAATTTTTTGCAAAATTTCACTTGTAAGTATTAAGACTTGACTAGCTTATTTCTGTTGTATGTATTTGATTGAAGTTATGGGAACTGGCAGATGCAGACGACATTGGTGGTGAGGGTTATGAAATGGTATGTCGGTATTGTTATACAGATTGGGTCATTGGATTGTGTGAAGTGTGTAGGGAGTCCATTGTGTTTTCCAAAATTAGGTCAAAATTACCCAGATGCTTTCCAGTCACAATAAATTTGGGCAGTTTAATTTCTTTGTATATTTGCTCCAGAAGAGTGAGAACCAATTGCTTAATTGTTTAAGGCCTAGCCTTAACTCTAGCTTTAATACAGTTCTCATCTCATTGGGAGAAGGGAAAAATAATCAGTTTCTTTACATAATTATTGATTTTTTGTCTAGCTCTGTACATAGTTGAATTCTTATTAATGGGTTATCGTAGCATATTCCAAAATATCTGTATTTATTTCAATAGAATGATTTTAAACCATATTATCCTTGCAATAGGACCATGACCGCCGGGTTCGAGAAGCCACACAGCAAGCTTTTGAAAAACTTATCCTCAAAGTTAAGAAACACTTGGCTCCTTATTTAAAAAGTGTGATGGGCTATTGGCTCCTGGCTCAGTGTGACACTTACCCGCCCGCCGCATCGGCAGCAAAGGATGCCTTCGCCGCGGCGTTCCCCCCTAGCAAGCAGCCTGAGGCCATAGCGTTCTGTAAGGATGAGATTGCAAGTGTAAGTCCTGGGAACTGTTCTCTGCTTTTCCTTAAGTGTTTAAGGGACAGCAGGCATATTACAGTGACCGCGCTTCTACCCGGCAGCATGAGGGAGTTACGTGCGTGAAATGTTTCCAACAGAAGGTTGTCTTTTTGGAACAGTGTTTAACACAGTTGCTCATGTTGCATTCTATTTATTTTTTTAAATGTTTTATTTATTTATTTTAAGGAGTGGAGGGAGAAAAAGAGGGAGAGAAACACCAATGCGTGAGGGATACATCGATCGGTTGTCTCACGCCCCCAGCTGGGGACCTGACCCGCAACCCAGGCATGCACCTGGACCAGGAGTCCTTTGGTGACCCTTTGATCTGCAGGCTGGCGCTCAGTCCACTGAGCCCGTGTTGTATTTTAACTACAATTAACGTGTTGTATTGCATTTTTCTAAAATATTTAAATTTTCCCTCTTTAATTTATAAATCTTAATCTATCTTAATCTATCATATTATCTAAAAAGTTTAAATATATGCTTTATAATATATAATCTAAAAAAAGAATACATTTAAAAGTTCATTCGAAACTTATTTCCTCCCCATACTTTCCCATTAATACATGTTTACAGATTTACTTTACTCTTTTTGCTGGTGCTCTGGTATTCCTTAGTATGGATATACAGCAGTTTAGTTACCTTTTTTAAACATACATTTGTAGTTTTACCCTGATGTCTTTATTACAAAGTTTAGTGGGCTTTTTTGAATAGGTCACTTCATACTTGGCGGGAGTGAAAAGTACCAGCACTTTTCGTCTCCATTCGTTGGGTCAAAGAATAGCGCAGGTACAGTTTTCATAGGTGTTGGTAAGTTGCCCTGCAGATGGCCTTACATCTCTCCCACTAGCCCGTGTGGAAGTTTCTTCAGCTCTCGGCCCACACTTTGACCAGACTGGTAGGAGCCACGACTTCTGTGGCTTTCACTTTGTCTGCACCTGGTACTGTTTTCCTCCTTTCTTCCCTCCTTACTGTCCTTGCGATATGGACTGGAAAGACCACATGGCCAGGCTTCCTGACATTGTGTGAGGAATGGGGTGAGGAGGGACCTGAAGATTTCAACCATGTGTGCCTGCACTCATCCCCTCTGTGGAGCCCCTGTGCGTCCCTCACTCCATCCTCCTTCCAGCGAGTTGGCCTTGCTGTGGGTTCCTGCTACCCTCACTGGCTTGGACTCCTGGGCTCTTCCCCCACACCTCTCCCCACAGACACACAGAGTCCCCTTGCCCACTCGGTTGTCGGTCCTCCCGTCCTTCCTGTCTCAGGTGTACCAAGTTGTCTTTCTAGGGAGAGGAGTTGGACCTTTAACCATCTTCTCAAAGGCAGTTCTCTAACCCAGCTACAGGTTAAGAGTCATTGGTTGAAACAAGTGGTAACTGTTATGAGAGTGAAGTGTCATGAGTAGACACTAAGAGTTTTAGAAAATGGATTTTGAGACAACTGGTTTGGGTCTTCATATTTGTATTTAAGAGTTGTTTAAGATTGTATTTATTTATTTTAGAGAAAGGGCAAGAAAGGGAGAGAAACATCAATATGTTGTTGCCTTTCACGCGCCCCCTACTGGGGAACTGGCCCACAACCCTGACTGGGAATCGAACCATTGACCTTTCAGTCTGCAGGCTGGTACTCCATCCACTGAGCTGTGCCAGCCAGGGTGAGGCGGACAGTTCCTCTTAATGGAAACTGCAGGGGCTTGGAGAAGTGCCCTGTCCTTCTTGCCTCAATAGCAGCCAACGTTGGGAATGGCAGGGAAAGAAAAATAGGGAAAGTTCAAACTTCTTAGTGTTGCTACGTGACTTAGTTTCTTTTGTTGGGAAAGGTGAAGAAACTTCTAGGTCAGATGAGGTTTATGCTCTCTCCAGTCACCACTGGCAATGCAGCGAAATCTCAAGGCTTGGGTTTTCCCTCTGCAGGTGCTGCAGGATCATCTGATCAAAGAAACACCCGACTCCCTCAGTGACCCACAGTAAGTCGTGTCTGCGTAACTCCTGTCAGGACTTGTTGTAGTTATGGGTCATAACGTGGTCGTCTTACTGTGTTGTTTTTAAAGGGGTGCCAAATGTAGAGATGAAAATGCCTGAAGTGGTTGCTATGTGCCGTGTGCCGTCCTAAGTGCTTCCCCTTGCCAGTTGTCCTGCTATTTAAGTTGAATTATCTGGGAGCCACATATTTGGTTCTTTTTCAAAGAGATACTTTTGAATTTTTCCTACATTCACCTTTTGGCAGTCATAGCAGGGGACGTTTTAAGGTCTTGTTGAAAATAATTGAAAAACTGTCAGTAGTTCTACTGAAAAAGTAGTGAAATGTTCCCTTCACTTTTATGATGTTCTAATCCGACCCTTAAGAGTCCATAGAGAAAGCCGTTCTGAGGCTCCTCTGTGTGTACCCCTGCCCCGAGACGGGGGGTGCATGCTTCCCTTGGCCACAGCTCTCCGCGTGCTTTCGCCTGGTATTATGTGGGAAGTATGCGACTGAAATTCTAGGAGCGATTGTGTTTTGAGGGGGGTCGGCACAGGAAGAATTGAATATAGACATCAACTTTGGTAGGCATTTAATGATAAAACATTCAGGGTAGAAGTGTCAGATGTGTCGTGTTGTTCACACTCAATCCTTACACTATTTCTCCTGTTTTCACAATAAGAACTGTCCCAGAGGAAGAGAGAGAAGCGAAATTCCACCGGGTCGTCACGTGCTCCTTGTTGGCCTTGAAGAGACTGCTCTGCCTCATGCCAGGACACGAGCTTGGGGCTCTGGAGGAGAGGGTTAGGTCTCTTCTGTCACAGAGCAAGTTCTGGAAGTATGGGAAACACAGTGTGCCTCAGGTGTCTTCATCTTTCTTTTTTAAGACACTTCTCTGATTCCTTTCTTTTTCTCCTGAGTGTCAGTTTATATTTATGCTTTATGTTTACTACTTATGTTTAAAACTTTACAAATACATCTTCATGGTGGGACCTCATTGCCTCTCCTGCCAGAATGTTACTATATTTTCACTTTTGTATCTGCTAGGACTTCAGATTGAGAGTTGAATTGTCATGCTGCATTCCTGGAACCTCGATTGAAATTGTTGGCATGTGCAAGTCTGTTCTCATTGGATGTATTTATTTATTTTCCCCTTGGTTTCTGGTTTTGCTTTTCCTTTTAGATCCGCGCTGCCTATTTTGAGTTAGTCTCTGCTTTGTGCCAGCGCATTCCGCACTTGATGAGGGACGAAGCGTCACGAGTGAGCTCTTCTGTCCTCCTCAGCATCGACGACAGTGACCCTGTCGTGTGCCCTGCCCTCTGGGAGGCTGTGCTGTACACCCTGACGACTGTCGAGGTGGGTGAGGGGGGTACGCTCGGTGCATCTGGGAATGGCTGTCTCAGAGCTGTGATTTTTCAACCTTTTTCATCTCATGGCACACGTAAACCAATCACTAAAAATCTGCAGCACGTGCCCTGGCTGGTGGGGCTCAGTGGATTGAGCTCCGGCCTGGGAACCAAAGGGTCACCGATTCAATTCCCAGTCAGGGCACGTTGGGAGCGCGTGAGAGGCAACCAGCTGACGTTTCTCTCTCGCCCTCCCTTCCCCTCTCTCTGAAAATAAATGAATAAAATATTTTTTAAAAATCCGTGACACACCAAAAAATGTATTTTTTGCCAGTCTGACAAAAAAATAGGTATAATTTTGCTTCATTCACAGCAGACGGCTACTGTTGTGTTGGTTGTTGTCATTTTTTACATGACGATCTAAGGGAAGAGAGGTCAGTGCCCTTAGCTAGACAGTCAGCCACTGCACGCTTTAAAAATCCTTGGCAACAAACTCACTGGTTGGAAATCGCTGTCGTAGAGCCTGTTAGTTATACTGTCTAAAGCCTGGCTGAAAAAATGCTTTCTTGGAAATAAAATACTTAGTCCAAAACTCATGTAAATCGAACCTGACTGTGAAATGGCAGAGGGTCTCCCTTTACTTCCCGTTTGGCTGGCGTTGCCTGTGCCCGTGCGGCCCGTTGAAGCAGGCCTCTCTGAGTCTTCTGTGCGAGGGTCCGGGCTGCTGTCCCTTTAGAAAGCGGCTTGCGTGCGAGCATTTTAAGTTGGGTGATCATTTCTGGTGACTGTGATCCCGGAAGCCTGTGGGATACACGATTATTATATGTAATAAATGTCTTCTAATGTCAGAGTTTTCGTTTCTAATGGCAGTGAGAGATGTTAGTCTCTTAGGGTGGAATATTTGACTTTTATTTTTGAGACCTATGTGTCTTCTCTCTCAGCTGGGGAAAGTAGGTTCTGATCTTTGTCATTACGATCTTTTCCCTGGTTAGGACTGTTGGCTCCATGTAAATGCCAGAAAAAGCGTGTTTCCCAAGCTGTCAGCCATGATGCGTGACGGTGGCCGGGGCCTGGCCCCGGTCGTGCACCCTAACCTGCTGCCTTTCATCAGCAAGCTCCCACAGTCTGTCACGGACCCGAAGCTGGACTTCTTCAAAGACTTCCTCACCTCTCTGGCTGCAGGGTAAGGGGTTCAGTTCGTGGGTCTTTAAAGCCAAGAGATGTTGCTTGTTCTCACAAAGGGGTGGGATGAACGTAATTGTGTTTTTTATTTAAGTTTCTCCCAGATAGCCCTGGCTGGTGTGCTCAGTGGATTGAGCGTGGGATGCAAACCCAACAACCGCAGTTCGATTCCCAGTCAGGGCACAGGCCTGGGTTGCAGGCCAGTTCCCAACGGGACACACGAGAGGCAACCACACATTGATGTTTCTCACCCTTTCTGCTTCCCTTCCCCTCTGAAGATAAATAAATAAAATCTTAAAAAACATATTTTTTATTTATAAATAAAAATTTTAAAAAAATTTCCCTCAAATAGTTTTTTCCCTGTTCATTAGACACTTTTCAAGTTTTCAGAGAATTAAAATGGAATTTTTTTCTTGGGTTCTTTCAAGACTTCAGTGCTAGTATACAGCAGAAAATACGGTGAATACAGTAAGACCCTTAGGGGGCAATAGGCCATTTTCCAAATAAGCCATTTTTTTGTATGTTGATAAATACAAATGCATAAATGCAGAAAACGAACCTGTAAAGTTTTTTAAAATTCCACAAACTTACAGAAGTTTAAAGTCACAATTAAAAATTATTGCACTTATTTGTTGAACTTAATAAATAAAAGATACTCTGTTATATTTACTGTTTAAAATTTTTTCCACAGTACTTTTTACTTGGTTAAGTCCTATCTTTTGAATTTGTAGCTGGATTGGTTCATGAATAGAAAAGAAATGTGTTATCTTCTGTTGACAGATTTTTTAAATAGCCTTATTTTCACAGTTCTTCAAGTTCCTATTATAATTAGGCTATATTTTTGTTGTTTGTTCTTACTTTTTAGTTTGAGAATTTTATTTTTCAGTCCTGTCTGGTGTGGCTCAGTGGATTGAGTACCGGCCTGTGAACCAAAGGGTCGCTGTTTCCACTCCCAGTCAGGGCATGTGCCTTAGGGACCTGCCCAACTGGACGGGTCCCCAGCTGGGAGCCTGGGAGAGTCAGCCACACATTGATGTTTCTCTCCCTCTCTTTCTCCCTCCCCCCTCTCTAAAAAAATAAATACTGAAGATCTTTAAAAAAAATAAATGCACAATAAAAAAAAGAATTTTACTTCAAAAAGTCCTCATCTTTTGGTATGATGCCTTTTCCATGACTTTATTTTGGTGTTTCTGAGGTGTTTATATTCTTTTTCATGAAGGAGTAAGCCACAGTGATGCGTTGTTTCTTAGGCTATCAACAGAGAGAATCAAAACCAGCCTCTCAGAGTGCTCGGCAGTGATATCTGCGTTTTTCGATTGCTTACGTTTTATCATGCAACAGAACTTAGGAGAGAAAGAGATTGAAGAGATGCTCATCTGTGATCAGGTATTTATAGTGTAAAAATCACGAGTGTTTTCCACACGGACTGTGAAGAATCAAGTTCATTGGGTCTTGTTGCCATTTCCTTATAAAGATTCCATATAATTAGCGTAACACTGGAATGACTGAGGACTAGCCTCTGGATGAACAAACCCTGATGGTTTTAGAGTCGAAATGCAAAACAATGTAGAAGATGGGGTTTTTGGTCTTTTGCATCGCCGTATTTTGCCGTGTACGGTGTGCACCCACGTCTGTGCACATTGTACATGTGGGATTGTTATGCCCGTTGTTACACCCCTGGTGTGTAAGCATTACACCCATATGTGATGTGCATCCTTACTTTTCCCTGAGAAACTTGGGCAGAAAAGTGAGCATTGTACACGGCGATGTATAGCAAGTTCAAGTACACGTACTTGAGTATTTGTTACTTCTGAAATACTCAAGCACATATACCCTTTGTGAACAGTTGTGTTTAGTGCTTAGAATCAGTGATGAGGGCAGGTTCTAGAATATGGCTTCTGTGGTAAGAAATTAATTAATGAAATATAAGCCCAAATCCTAGTTGTTGGATCAGATAGTTAACTTCTCTTGTCTTTGTAATTCAAGAAAAAGAATTCTGAATTCTGTGGATCCTCTTTCATTTCGGCTTAGAAAAAAAAGCAAAAAACTTGAATAACCTCAGAAATTCAGAGAAAAGTATATTATTTGTTAATGACTGATAACATTGGTCATTTATGTCATAAAAATGAAGTCATTCAGGAGGAATACAGTAAAATCATTAAGCTCTTTATTATCGATAGGAAAATGATTTGTCAGGTTAACTCTTTTCAAAGTTCCGGGGGGGAATCCTTATTTTTTTATTTATTAAATATGAACACTTACAATGTTATATATCTACCTTGTTTACATTTTATTTCTTCTGGAAACTGAGCTGTTCTATTTCACCTTCTCTTTTAGTTGATTCCTGTGATTGAGGCAGTTCTCAAAGACCAAAGATTGCAGGATGGGCAGCCGTTTGACTGTTTGGCAGAAACTTTAAGTTCTTGGGAAGCCAAAGCAGATGTGGACAGAGACGATGAAACTGCTCCCAGCCTGGAGAAGGTGCTGCTGAAGTTCTGGGAGAGACTCGCGGAGGTCTGTCTGGAGAAAGTGAATGAGCCAGAAGCGGATGTTGCGTCTGTTCTGGGTGTATCTAACCTGTTACAGGTCCTTCAGAAGCCGAAGAGCTCGTTGAAATCAAATAAAAAAAAAGTTGCTAAGGTCAGGTTTGCGGATGAGATGCCTGAAAGTCATACGGAGCACGAAAACTGTGTCCCCTCAGAAAGCGAGAACAGCGAGGGCTGGGAGCCAGCGGCCGACCCTCTCCTCTCCCGGGACTGTTCAGGCCTTCTGTCTCCGCTGCGGAAGAAACCTCTGGAAGACTTGGTCTGCAGACTGGCAGGGGTGAGCATCAGTTTTGTCAACGAACAGAAGTCAGAGCAGCATCTGAGGTTTCTTTCCACTCTGCTCAGTTCCTTCTCCTCAGCCCGAGTATTTAAGGTGCTGCTAGGTGATGGGAGGCAGAGCGCTGTCAAACCCAAGCCTCCTGAAATAGCCCAACTTATGCGGAAAAACCCTGCCGTGCAGTTTTTATACCAGAAACTGGTCGCTTGGCTAAATGAGGACCAAAGGAAGGACGCCGGTTTCCTGGTGGACATTTTGTACAGTGCCCTCCGTTGCTGTGACGATGATAAGGAGAGAAAAGACGTCTTAGATGATCTGACTGAGGTATTACTGTTGCGTCTCTTCAAACCATGATGGTGTACACTGGCACCACGATTACAGATGTGGAGAGGTCTCGTTGTGGGGACGTTGGGATTGTGTCTTGATTATGAAGTTAAAGATAAGCAGTATAGTCATTGTGAGTTGGGAAGCGTGTGAGACTTCCAGGTCGGTGTTCAGTTAATATGTATGTGGCCATGACACAAGCTTGGTAGCAAAAGAGGGAGTTGGACCAGCTGGAAAAGTTCTGCTTCTGTACTGGTTACCTGGTGGTTTCATTTACTTGTGAATTTTTACTATTCCTTCCAGCGATCACTTGTGACTCCTTTTCCTCTTTCAGGTGGATCTGGAGTGGAATTCAGTTCTTCAGGTCATTGAAAAGGTATCTTAGGGATTTTTTTTCTTCTCCTTTTCCTTCTGTGTTTATGGGTGTAGAAAAATTAAAAGCACAGCCATAGCCGTCCACTG
Organism: Carollia perspicillata; assembly: GCA_004027735.1. Lineage (NCBI taxonomy): Eukaryota > Metazoa > Chordata > Mammalia > Chiroptera > Phyllostomidae > Carollia > Carollia perspicillata. The sequence continues at coordinate 15,713 of PVKM010009862.1, read as the reverse complement.
GGATATGGTCGGATATCTGTGTTGGAGGACTTCCTCACTACTGTCTCTTCCCGTGATTGGAGAAGACGTTTGGTGCCTGCCTGCTGTAGTGTTTCTCAGGGCAGGGATGTCAGGGAGGAATGAGCAGGCTCTGGAAATCCAGTGTTTCTTTCTTAGCAGGGCACAAAGGGAACGTTAAACATTTTCCTTTTTATTATTATTTTTTCAAATCATAAGAGAAAGCTTACTTAGAAAGCTGCAGAGGTAGAAGTGAGCCAGCTGGGCCGTGCAGGCACAGGAAACGAATCACAGAGGCAGAAGAAGGGCCCTTGGAGCTCCGGAGAGAGAGAGGCAGAGATGACGTGCAGGGTTGGGGCGGCGGGGGGCGGGAAGGCGGGAAGGGGGGGCATGCTCTCTAGAGGGAGAACACAGACATTTTATTTTTTTAATGAAGGCTGCAGGTTTCTATTCTTATCCTGGTCACCTCTTCTTCCATAGAAATGGATTCAGTGGTTCTAGTTTTGCCTGGAACACGTCAGGAGATTGTTGGCCCAGCTCTGGAATATTATACAGGCAGATTAAAGCCTTCCATTGTTTGATGGCAACCTACCTGGATAAGAAAGTTAATAATGAGAATAATGAAAAGAAATCAAGGGACATAAAAAATTTGGAAGGTTTAGAAAATAGCCTAATTATTCTTTCCTAATGAAGATGTAAATAATATAACTAACAACATATCTCCAACCGTAGAAATGTTCTGACTACTTAAAATTTTATTTTAGCTTTTTTGGATGGTTTTTAAGTTTTACACAGATAACTCTTTGACTTACAAGTTTTTTTCCTTTAAAATTTTGGCATAAAACACAACCTGATATTACCGTCCTGACCACTCCTGTGTGCACGGTTCAGTCGTGTCCGTGTGCTCACATCACTGGCAGCCAGTTTCCAGAACATTTTCACCCTGCAGAGCTGAAGCTGTACCAACTGAACAGTGACTTCCCGTTTCCTCCAGTCATTCATTTTTTTTTACAAAACAAATACACAATGTTACTGTTTTTCAATGAGAAATATAACTTATCGGGCACATCTTTTGCAGTAGCTTATCCAGTACCTTCTCTCCTTGTAGGCAGGCTACACAGAAAGCCAAATTAACGGCCAAGCTGCTTAATACGTCTAGAGTCAGGGTCAAGGGAGTTGAAAGTTTGATAAGAGAATGCTTCCTCCCTTTCCAGCTTAGAGATGTCTCTGCCACGTGTTTTGGGAGACTCCGCCCCCAGGGCAGTGCTTGCTGCCCACCCGCCCTGAGCAGCTGGCTGCTGGGCCTTCAAGAGGGTCAGATTCTGTCCCTGGACAACACGTGGGGAAGGCGAACTTCCTGTCTTGCCAGCCCGAGACACATTTTATTCAGAGGACTATTTTCTGAATTTTGTAGGGCTCTATAAAATAGACTGATCTTTTTTGATAAATGGCGTTAGGAAAGCCAATCCATAGCCCTCCACGCTCGAGTGGTTCTTGTGTTCCTACACCCTCACACTTTATGAGCAGAGCCCTAAAGTTACCTTCTTCAAAAACAAACCTGGTTTTTGAATGCAGGAAAGAACCTTAGAGATTTCCTAGGTTAATCTTCATTTTTCAAATTAGGAGACAGGCCCAGGTTGATGATGATATTTGGTCAAGGTCATGAAGCCAGAATAGTGGTGAAGCTTGGGCTAAAATAAAAGCTGTGGTTACCTACGGTTTTTTATGTAAAAGGATAAAGCTTTTCAGGCATTACCCAGTCCACACTTGGGTTGTTTCTTTTTTTTTCCTAGATTGCTTTGAAATGAGCCAAATGGCAAATTCCTTTCTTCTCAAGCCTTAAAACACAAGAAGCTCTGGGAATATGGATCAGCTTTTGGGGGTGGATTTACAGTGTTTTTCTTGCTTCTCCACTCCATGAAAATAAACTCGTTGCTGTCACCTAGCTGGCCTTAGTAACTATTCTAAGGAATTTGTGGAAGTAATAAGAAGTACCGTTATTCATATTAAAGCAATGTACCATTATATATTAATTGTGCTTTAATTTTAGCAAAATTAATGAACAAAAATTGAATATCTATAGAGCATTTTCTAAATATTTTATTCTATTTTTAGAGAGAGGGGAAGGGAAGGAGAAAGAGTGGGAGAGAAACATCAATGTGTGGTTGCCTCTCATGTGTCCCCTACTGGGGACCCGGCCTGCAGCCCAGGCATGTGCCCTGACTGGGAATCGAACTGGCGACCCTTTGTTTCACAGGTCTGTGCTCAATCCACTGAGCTACACCAGCCAGGGCAAATATCTATAGAGCATTTTTTAAAAACCTGTCCTCGAAGTTCAGCCATTCATTATCAAGTCTACAGAGTTGGTAGCAGGTGTCAAAGAAATTTTAGACTGCTCTCAAGGAACTTAGAGTTTCATTGGACACAAGACACACACAGATGAAACATTTAAATAACAATACAATCCAGTAAGCGTTTTCGAAATTCAGAGAAAATCAGTGGTGAGCACGGGCTGGAGAGGTGGGGAGACCTCATAAAGCAGGTTGGATTTGTACTGATTCTCGAAAAATGGGTAGGACTTGGGGAAGTGGCTTGGGGAAAATGGATGAGCAAAGCATGGGGTGTAGTGAGACAGGCTTTGTGGGGACAGGGAAGCTGCCTGCCTCAGCACAAAGGTGGAGGGGTGGGGCCATGGGAAGAGTTCAGGGAGGCTCAGGGCACAAGAGGTAAGACTCCAGGCAGATGGACTTGGTGGTCTTGCTTCTAACTGTTGCTTTAATTGTACGGTTTTAGGCATGTTCTAGTTCAGAGAAACATGCTTTAGTCATTTCTTGGCTAAGAGGAGACATCCTCGGAGAGAAATTGGTAACCTTGGCAGATCGTCTTTGCAATAAAGACTTGGAATCCACAGTAACTCCCGAACCTTACTTCTCAGAAAAGTGGACTCTTTTAAGCTTGGTATTATCCCAACATGTTAAAAGTGGTAAGCAAAACCATGACTTGTTTTCAGTGGGGAAATAACCCTATCACTTTTGGGGGGATTTCATGCTGCTGAGAATATGACATAATTCACTAAAATATCTTAATTTTGTAAGTACCCTACGTGTTCATAATCTTTGTGACTGACTAAATGACTTAGAGTACATTTAATGTTTTGCGTTTTATTCTAAAGGGTTTTGAATTTAGCAAAGCTCTTCGCCCTAATTTTGTCAAGCATAACTTTTTAAATTTAATTTAAAACTGCTTTTTTTGTGTGTGAGAACATACTGATTTGTTCGTATGGTTTTCTTTTGTCTAATGCAGAAGCACCTTTTTTTTTAAAGATTTTATTTATTTTCAGAAAGGGGAAGGGAAGGAGAAAGAGAGGGAAAGAAACATCAATGTGTGGTTGCCTACCACATACCTGCAACTGGGGACCTGGCCCAAAACCCAGGCATGTGTGCTGACTGGGAATCGAACTGGTGACCCCCGGTTCACAGACCAACACGCAATCCACTGAGCCACACCAGCCAGGGCAGCACCTTTTTTTTGTTTGTTTTATAAAACAAGCACATACAAAGACTCAAGTTGTAAGATACTCAAAATTATACTGTTAATTTTTTTTATTTTTTTGTCCGTTTTTTTTCCCTCTAGATTACTTGATTGGAGAAGTATATGTTGAAAGAATTATTGTTAAGCTTCATGAAACTTTATCCAAAGCAAAGAAATTGTCAGAAGCTGAAAACAATGACTCTTCCTTGTCTTTTGTCTGTGACGTGGCCTATGACTATTTCAGCGCAGCGAAAGGATGCTTGCTCATGCCGTCATCTGAAGATTTATTGTTAACTCTCTTCCAGCTGTGTGCTCAGAGCAGAGGAAAGACACGTTTGCCAGGTAACAGCCTCCTGCTCACATGTTTTGCTGGGAATCTCTGGCTCTGACCTTCATGGTGTCGGTGTCAAGGATTGATCCATTGATTCATATAATGTGTTTGAAAGTTGAAACCGTTTTGAGTGAAGGACTCAAATCTTAAACACTTTCAGCCTTAAAAACCAAACTAAAGAGGTGTGTAGACATTATGTCTTAAGTTCTTACTTGGTATCAAGGAAACGGTTTCAGAAGGTGCCGTATCTTATCTCTTTCCTTCTCTGAAATAGTTAAAAACATTCAGTCTTAGTGTATATCAAAATGAAATTGAGATTGCCTTTTTAAGGACTATATTCTTGCCTTGTGTGTTAATTTAGATATATTTATGAAAGAAATATTTTTTAAAATACTCTTGGTAGCCTTTCTCTCCAACCCTTTCTTTAATGCTAACGTCTCTATTTAGAAAACATATCTACTCTTGGGTTGGCCAAAATTGCCAAAATAAAACGCACATTTTTCATTTTCACCAATAACTTCATTGATTTGGATATTTTGAGTATGTCAGTTGTCTCCTGTGTGGTATAACGTTAGTTCTTAATTAATGTCTTAATCTGAGTGCTGTCAACTTCAGTTGGTCTGCCCAACTGTGGGCATCGCACTGCAAGACATCTCCAGCCCAAAACTTCGCAAATCACTTTTGACATCAGTCAGTCACAGCACCTTCTCCATAAACTGCACTAATTATTTTTTGCATTTCAGTTGCATTTTTTAAAAGATTTTATTTTTTTATTTTTAAAGAGAGGGGAAGGGAAGGAGAAAGGAGGAGAGAAATATCAATGTATGGTTGCCTCTCGCGTGCCCCCCAATGGGGACTTGGCCCACAGCCCAGGCATGTGTCCTGACAGGGAATTGAACCAGTGACCCTTTGGTTCCCAGCCCACGCTCAGTCCACTGAGCCACATCAGCCAGGGCTCAGTTGCATATAAAGCGTAATGTGCCATAAATGTTGCATCTCTCGTTCCATGTTAAATATTAAAATGGCTTTACAAATGTTCACCAGTTTTGATGTTTCTTTTAAATGCACGCTGATACGGCAGCTGTCACAACACAATCTAACAAAATTGTTCGGAATGCAGTTACAGACAACTAAGCACCGCTAGAGCCGTCTTAAGGAAAAAACTAAATGAGCTCTTTGGCCAACCCAATATTTTTTACGTCTCCAAAAGGACAGCTTTAATTTTACTATTGGATTTTTGTTTTCTTTTTTGAATGTTACCTTAATAATGTGAGACTGGCAATGATTATAATTACCGAAGCAGAATTGCAAATTACTGTCGACATCTTGATTTTAGACACTCTTATCTGTAAACTGAAAAACACTTGGCTGTCTGGCATGGATGTGTTGGTTCATCAGACGGGCTGCGCAGGCCTGCAGAGTGCCTTCCTGCACTTGTCTGCTCTGTGGCTGAAGGACCAGGTCCAGTCCTCACCGTTGGACATCCAAAGGTAGCCATTCTGTGCTCTGCTGCACAGTATTTCTTAACACGTGATCACATTCCTTAGATAAGATTCCATAATTAGTGTGAGTGCCTATGAAAAATGGCTCGTTATGTGAGAACTCCGTAGGATTCCTACGAGGATTTTTCCAGAAGGATTTGTTTTAAGCTCACTGAGCTGGGGACAACTGTCAGCGAAGACCTGCTGCCCTCCCGACTTGTGGTCAGTGAGGGGCTGCTGCTGCTGCTCCTCTGAGTCTCGCCTGGTGTGGCTCGCAGCCATCGCCTCTCCTGGCCAGAGCACACCGCCACTGTTGTGTGTTGCTTCTCTTCTGGGGTCTGACAGCCCCTGTCCTCAGGCGTTTGAGCTGCAGATATGTTTCACGTCTCACGCCCAGTCCATATTGGAAAGGAAAATGAAACAGATGTACCCAGAGGCTTGGGAGTTGAATCTCACCTGTTTCTGATCACCACGCTCATTTTGTGGAACATGGGACCTGTATTTCAGCAATATCTGATCAGAACTAGGTCAGATCCCCTTCTCGCCGAGATGGAAGCAGCACTTTCTTTTCGAGTTGTGAGCGGAGGATTAAAGCCCCAGTGTGCCTGTGTGTGTTGGGGGTGAGACGGGAGGGTGGAGCGCAGCAAAGCCACTCGGCGCTACTTTTGTCTTTCTGTTCCGTAAGCTGTTCCTGCCGCCGGGCCTTCATTGTGTGCCCAGGTGTCCTAACAGTGTGTTCTCTGCATCGTTTCAGTCTTCACGGCCTCTTGTCTACTGCGGATGATTTGCTTAGTAAGCTTCTGGAGAGCGAAGACACCTCCCTCTTGGGAGTTTGTATTGCGGGGGTCATGCCGAACGGCAGAGAGTGGGAAATGATGAGGCAGTCCCTCCCTGTGCAGGTACGTTTGAGGTCAGAGAGTGCGCATCTCGTTCTGACGTTGGGATTTCACGGAAGCTTCAATGTTTTTATTTCTTTTTGGTGAAGAAAAGTAAGTGAAGTAGGTATCTCGCTTTGCCCTGATGCCTCCAACGCTCCCCTGAGTGTTTGCCGTTGGCGTGGCCCCAGCCAGCGCCTGGTGGCGGCTGCGGTGTAGGTGAGGTCTGTGGGCGTCTGCAGCGAATGCGCACATGAAGTTTCTCACAGTGGAGCCCAAGCTTCAGGCTTCTGCAGCTGTGCCAGTGCACTGATGGCAAACTCATCCTTACGGTGACTTCAGAACCCAGCTGAAGAGGTTCTGGAAACTGTGTCTTTGCCTCCTGTCTTAGTTGTGCAGTTGGAGGCAGGAAGGATGACGTCTGATTGGTGTACCCACTTTGTCATTCTGCAGTGGCTGCACAGACCTCTGCTAGAAGGAAGACTGAGTTTGAATTACGAGTGTTTCAAAACAGATTTTAAAGAACACGACACAAAGACACTTCCTAGCCATTTGTGTACTTCGGTATTGCTGAGCAAAATGATATTAGTTGCACTGAAAAAGGAAATAGTCCTTGAAAATAAAGAACTTGAGAAAATAAGTAAGTATATGTGAGCATTTGATGTTTTATATATATATATAAATATAAATATATATATATATATGAATTTTGAAATACTTTTGATTATACTGTTACAGAACAGACCGGGGGGGCGGGTGAACGATATATTATTACCAAAAGTATTTCTCCAGGGGTTCCCCTCCCTGTGCCGGGTTCGCTTTGCCCACTGCCCGCCAGAGGAAAGACGTCTCTCAGTGCTAGAGATTGGTGAAAAGGAAGAGAATTATTTATCTAAAAGTTACACAGACTTAGAGTAATGCCTTAATGTGTTCATTAAAATACTAAAGTTCTTTAGAATACCCACAGTCACACAGTCCTTCTCCCCTTTGCCCAGTCCAGGGTACTGTATCTCAGGAAAAGAAGTAGAAGTCCATGGTTCAGGCTCCCAGCACCATCAGCTGTGTGGTCACCACGGTCTCCAGTTAATCCAAAGCCATGCAGCACCTTCTCAAGGCCCACCAGCAAGAGTCCTTTCACCCCTTTCCTTCCAGGCAGAGTCTCTTCTGCTGCCTAAGCCACGTGGCAAAAGGGAGCACCCCAGAGCTGCGTGGTCCTAACTCTCACCCAAGCCACGTGGTCTCGACTCCACCAAAGCCTCGTGGTCCTGACCTGTATGGCTGCTGCGTCTGGGTTTAAATCCTGGCGACAGTCTTCCTCTGCAGCCCCATTTCTGACTCCTACAGTCAGTCACTCCTGCCAGCATTCCCATATTCTTCCAGCCTTACTGGGCTGCCATAATAAGTCCAGGCAGACATGGCCCCAGGGTGTGGAGCCAGTCAGCTCCAAACTCTCATCCAGGCGCTGTAACCAGGGGGAGTTGCGTCCCAGTTGCATCCTGGGTTGAAGTCACTCCCATCCCCCCCCCAAAGCATGGCCACAGCTATTTAACATATCTGTGAAACCAGTTAAAGGCTGTAGATATGGGAAATGGCCATGCCAGAGGTTTGCTATGCAAAACAGCTTTCAGTGACCCTGCTCACTGTGTCTGCATCCCCCAGCTCAGACTGGTGGGGGGTGAGGACATCATATATGTATTTTTCTCTAATATTTCCTGAACACCCTGAGTTCTGGACCCCATTACAAATCCCCATTTGCCACCCCCCGCTGCACCTTGTTAGAACACTGCAGTGTAAAGAGTCAAGAATCTGCAGCTCCTATTTACCGTCTTAGTGATGAGAAACTGGAGGTCACTTAGATGATGAATGTTAAATTGCAAGTCGGATGGAAACATACTGAAATCTTGCTACAGTCTTATGAGGTATCGCGTAGATTGTGGGATAAAATCACTTTCTCAAACTGGTATCACATTAGTGTGAGCAGAACCTGTGTCACATAACCCGAAGGACACTGTGGAGGAAGTCTGTGTTTCACCAAGGAGTCTGAATTTCTGTTTAGTGTTTGAACCGCTCCCTTGGTCTTTTGGGCGAGCAGAGGTCGAAACGGTGTGGAACCGCAGGCGGCAGTGTGAGCGGTGCCGATGGCGCTGGAAGTGGGGGGTTTGCGCAATTCCATGTCTGTCTGGTGTGCGAGTGCTCAGTGTTGGCAGTTCCCGGTGCGGGAGACAGTGCCTGCAGGGAAGTGGTCCCTGTGCTCGGCCAGCTCCACATGCTTCTTCCGAGCGAGGCTAGGAGGCCTCCCCCACCCCCACCCCCGGCCCCCACCGGACAGAGTGAATCTGTCCAAAAGCCAGAGTGGAAAGTCGAGTCTCAGGTCTGTAGTGACTTCCACGTATTACTAATTCCAAACTGACAACATTGTGTATTTAATCTTTATGTCAATACTATCGTTTAGATATTACTGTTTTTATCCTGACTTACTTAGAATTACTTAACTTGGAAAGGGCAGGGTTAGATTTTAAACCAGGTCTCAAATCTTCTGACTTTAAAATCCAAACCCTACATGGATTTATAAAAAGGAGTTGTGACTAAATGTATATTAAAAGCCAGATTTTATGAATGACGCTTGGCTGTTTAATTCTCACAGCAGTCGAGTGAGGTGGACTGCCCTGTCCTCACTGATGACTTGGTGTACAGCTCATTGAGGACAGGCAGGCTGTCACGGGGCCCGTGCCCTCTTCATGGTCCCCTGCCATCTTCCATTTCCAAATTCGGGGGCCGTCGCTTCTCACATCAGGTCTCACACCCCTTGGTTGTTTGTCCAGTGTGCGCCTTCCTGCCACTGTGACCAGAATAGTGGGAAGACTCCCCCCCCTCTGGTCACTGAGGTCCTTGTCACATTCCCAACTAATCAGACAAGGAAGCAAGGAAGCTTTGGTAGAGGAGTGGTGTTTCGTTTCAGACCGCTGTTACTCGGTTTTCAGTCTGGACAGTCTCAGAGCAGGTCGGAAAGTCGGTTCCCAGATGTGGGAGAAGAGCAGATGGGGGCGCAGGGGGGGTCCCCGTGCGGTGCCCTGCTAACGAGCGCCCTCCTCTCAGCCGCAGAGTTCCTCTACTCCCTGCAGTGGTGCGCAGAGTTGGACAACCCGCCGCCTTTCCTAGCCGGGTTTCAGGAGATGCTCGAAAAGATGGACATTACGTACAGTCACCTGTGTGGCCTTGGTAATACCTCCAGCCTTTTGCACCTGCTATTTAACAGGTAAAAATCCCTTTCAAATTCCACTTTTAAATGAGCATTTCACTACTTTACAGCTTTGTTTCTTTAAAATGTAAGCCCTCTTCATTCTAATTTTTCAGTTAGAGGGTTGATCTACTTTCATCCGAATTCTTAATGATAAATTCATTATGGATACTAAGTACTTGATTTTATTTTTCTGGGGAGATCTCCGGACTTTGTGTTTTAAATTTATAAGCATGTTCAAGGGGCAGATGACGACAGGAACAGAGTCCGTGGACACGGCCTTGGCTTGTCATCTGTGACCCACTCCCTACCCCTGTGGAGATCAGCCTGTGTCCCGCACATTGTCCCTGCTGTGTCTGGCTACAAGAACTGCAGGCCCTCTCCCCTAGACAAGGAAGTAGGTGTGCAAACAGGCCGTAGTGGAGATGGGCGCAGTGAGAGGTTCCACGGTTGAAATCACTGGGTAGGACTGCCTTTTCTTAGGAGAGTCCCGGGTCCGGGCCCTGGCAGGATGAGGCTTCCGCTCCGGTCCCATTGCCCCCAGCAGCCGCCCAGAGCCCGCCACAGCCGCAGCCCCTCGGCCTCTCTGACCTCGGGCCTGGTCTTCAAGCTCAGGGCTGTTGTGCGCCCAGTCCTTCCAGTCCTGGGGGCAGAAGTCCTGTGTGAGGCGACGGGTTCCACTCTGTCCCAGAAACCCAGGGAAACAGTGTTTAAAAGTCACGGGTGTAGTTTCAGAACGGATTTTTCCCTTCATTTTTTAGATCCATGGAACGCGGCAGTCTGTGGTCTCTCATTATTGCTCAGTTGATCCTTTCCCAAAGCATTTCACCTGATGAAGTAAAACGGCATTATAAGAGAAAAGAAAGGTATAACTACTTAAAGTTTTCACTTTGTAATTTATTGTATTTGGTCAGCTTGGGAACCTCCAACTAACCAACAGTTTCTAATGGATTGAGAAAACAAGGTCTAGGAGATGAAATTTAGTTAAAGGAAATGACAATTAAAGACTGAAAACAATTTGAGTTGTTTTAGGTCTGGAACATGTATTTTTGTGATAAGCATTTTTAATTTTATAACATTTTGTTGTGGAATCTCATACTAGCTTTAAAAAGCACTGTTTCATAAACTACTCTCTTTCCCCCCAAAATCTCTCTTGTGGATCTTTCTGTTCCTTCCCGTCTCTGACACCCTTCATCACCACATCATTTGCTCCACAGAGAGTGCTTCACTGTTCCCTTCATAGGAGTCATCCTATTGAAGTGTGTTCTAGAAATGCAGTCAGTGTATTCTTAACCCAGAGAAATGCACTGTGGTTAGACACGCAAGAGACCTGCTGGAGTCGACCGTGCTGAAGAAGCCAAGCATTCCGCATAAACGCTCAGCTGAAATTCACCAAGAGGCATTTTGAATTGTGTGATTTACCAAGAAGTATTCAAGAGCAACATATGTATGTTCTGGCACAGTAGAATTGTAACCTAAATTCCTATTTTTATAAAGCTTATTCAAAGCTTTAAAGATGTATTATTTTGAGATAGAGATTCACGTGCAAATGTAAGAAATAATAGAAAAAGATTCCGTATGTCCCGCACTTAGTTTCCACTTTGGCACATCCAGAGAATGGCGGTGACACAGTGTATCGGTCAGGGTCACATGTGGTCATTTGCATGTGACCACAAACCGCCAGTCTGCAGATGGAGAGCGGCTGTGATCGTGAGCATCATCCGGCTTGCGGTTCACACCCACAGCCACCCGCCCCTCTCTGTCCCGCGTCCTCGTCTCTGGCAGCCGGTCATCTGGTCTCTTTCTCTGTGACCGCCTCACCCAGGAGTATGACGTCGGTGAGGTTGCACAGTGTATTCTTTTGATACTGGTTGTCTTGTTCAGCATAATTTTTTTCTGATTATAAAAGTAATAAGGAGTTTACTCAAGAACTATTTGAATTAATTACTACTGAAATGGATAAATGCTTGACATGCAAAAATCAATAACTTTCTTATTTATCAGTAATAATGAATTGAAAAATGTCACAGGAAAAAAGATTTCATTCCAAATGACTAGATTATAATACCTACAAATAAATTTAATAAAAAGCATAATTGTAAAATTTAGTAAAGATTACAGAAGAAAGTAGGAAGGTATGAATCTATAATTTTACTGTAATCACAATAAAAATTTCAGCAACATTATTTGAAAAAGTTGACATACTATTCTAAATGTACTGTGCATTTGAAGGGACAATGCTTAGGAATAGCTAGGAAATCTCTGAAAGAGAAAAGCAAAAAGAACTTGCCCAGCTGAACGCAGTCATCAGGCTGTGTGGAAATGGTGAATAGACAGACCACTGGAGCAGAGCACAGAGTCCAAAAACCACACCACACCCGTGTGAGAATGTTATGTCTGACATGGGTGGCCTTTCAAATCAGTGAGGAGAATCAGCAGTAAATGACGTTAGGAAAACTGGGCTTGTGTTTTAAAAATACTGCAAGACCCCTTCCCAACACTACACGTGGACACGAAGTGCAGGTGCAAGCTAGACGTGAAGAACAGACCTGCGAAGTCGTAGGGAGATGGGGGGCTGGGCTGTCTTGCATGGAGAAGACCTTCTTAAGCACGAAACCCAGAACCCACTAAAAAAATGGCAGACATTCGATTACTTTAAAAAGGAAAGCTCCCCGCAACCCAATTGTCCGTCAACACGAACAGACAAAAGTACAGTACGTGTACAACGGAACGTTGTTCAGCCTTAAAAAGAAGGCAGTTCTGTCACCCGTCCAAACATTGGTGAACCTTGAAGACGCGATACTGAGTGAAATAAACCAGTCACAAAAAGATAAGTCCCGTATGACCCCGCTAATTTGAGGGACCTCGCTTCATGAAATTCACAGAGACAGAAAGTAGGCGGGGGCTGTCAGGGGGCTGTGTCTGGTTACTGGGTAGAGTTTCAGTTCTGGGCTACACTTGCCCAGCAGTGTGAGTGTGTGTGACACTGCTGGGCTGTGCACTGAGAAACAGTGAGCACGAGAGGTCCTGTTGTGTATGTGTTACCACGTTGGAGTAAAAACTTCAACAGAAGAACCCTGTGACAAAAATACAGTCAACAGAGTGTACAGGAGGCCAGGTGACAAACGGAAGAGCACATTTGCAGATTAACAAAGAACGAATGTCCATAATATAGCAGTGCCTTCTCTTAACCACTAAAACAATCCAAATTGAAAACCGTGTCGAGGACTGGAGCAGGTCACTCACAGATGAAATGTGAAGTGTGAAAGGAACCGCCTTCTCAGTAACGAGGGTCAAGTAAAGCACGTCTGACCGACATCTCGCCAGGGATTTAAAAGATTCATTAAGCGTACAGAAAAACAGTGATGTGTACATTCAGTGAAAGTGTCAGTAGGGTTTTTTGGAAAGCAATTTGAAATTCAAAACAGTGCCTTCAGATCCTTGGATCTTGCAGTTGTACTTCTAGGGATTGAGCCTAAGAGATGTTTGCACGCGTGCTCAAGGACATTGCAGCCTGTTTACCAGAGCAGAAAGTTGGGGAATAAAACCTAAATGTCCACTAACAGAGAAATAGTTAAATTATGATACACCCATCTCCCAGAATATTTGTGTTCGTAATTTAGTTCTATAGCTTTAAAATATCAATACAGAAAAATAACATGTACTTATATGTTCTGACACAGAAGAATGTACAAAGTATGTGACAATAACAACTTACATACTTTGTGTTTCAGTAGAAAAGTGGCAGAAAACAGTATGTCTAGTGTGATGTGATTATGTAAATGGTCCCAGCCCTCTCTCTCTGTCTGCACATACGAATATCAGCTCATAGAAAGGACACTCAAATGGCACTGTGTGAATTGACTCAGTGGACTCTTTAGAAAACTATGTGTTATGCGTATAAGACAAAATAATCATAAATGGGAGAAATTCAATATGCTCATGTAAGAAATTAGAAATGTGTTAAAAAGAAAGAAGCAGCAAAAAAATAATTATTTGTAGTCTCCTCATCTAAAATCAGCAGTTACCAATCTCTTCCAATAGTTTCTTTTATTTTTTCTATATAATTATTTTATATAGTGGAATTACTAACCCTCTGGAAATAATCTGAATAAGGAATTTTCTGAAATAACTGCATATTTAAGATAAGTGTAATTCATAGTTTTTATTTCCTTTAAACAGCTTTTTTCCACTGACAGAGGGTAATATGCACACCATTCAAAGTCTCTGTCCATTTCTGTCAAAAGAAGACAAGAAAGAATTCATTGCTCAGTGTATACCTGCCCTTTTGGCCTGGACCAAGGAAGATCTTTGCAGTACAAATGGTTAGTTTCTTGATAATAAATAGTCTATTAATTTAATTACTGCTTGAGATGAACGAGGTGTCACTTAATATCTGAATCCAAATCTAGGAGTTAAAATTAAGTTAAGTTACAGATGATCTGTGCCCGGTTTATACGCTGGCTGCATAACAAGGTGACAGTCAGTAGGATGAGTGCCTTTGGAGAGCGCCCATTACCATTTTGCAGGACAGGAGTGCTGCAGTCTTCAGGGAGGATTTACAACCACAAATATCCTCTCTCTCATCATTTCCTTTTCATCTGTAGCTTTTTTGTAAAATCCTCTCCCACGGACATGCGGGGAGAAAGAGGGAAAGAAACATCAATCAGTTGCCTCTCGTACAGGCCCCAAACAAGGGCTGAACCCACTATCCAGGCATGTGCCTTGACCAGGAATTGAACCTGCAACCTTTTGGTTTATGGGCAATGCTCCAATCAGCTGAGCTATACTGGCCAGGGCCTATCTGCAGCTTTTTAAGCTGTGCTTCATCTCTCTCTTCCTAGTCAGCCAGTGATTGAACACAAAGTCAAATGAGGGAATAGCTTTTGTATTTTAAACTTGTTTGGATACCTTTGCAAGTGTTAGTTCATCTGTTTATTAATTTAATGAACTCTGTGGAACACTGGCTGTGTGTCAGCTGCTTTCGTAGAGAAAGACAGACAAAATTACATCATGTGATAACTGGCGTAACCTCTGTGTGGAAATGGCAGGAAAGGAGTTCTCAGCTCTGCTTTGAGTGTCAGTGGCAGTTTCACAAAGAGAAATGTTTCAGCCGAGCGTTCAGTTTCTATAGGGCCTTCGTTTGGGAAGGACAGAGTGCAGATAGCTCAGGTTAGCCCACGAAGGGGGATTCTGAGATGGGAGGAAACAGGCCCTAAGGACTGGTTTGTGGCTGAGTGTGGACCTGGAGCCGTAAGAGTTGCTGGCCCGTGTCAGGTGGGCAAGCAGCACAGCTCCCTTAGAAAGTGCGTCTTGACCATTGTTGGGGTGGGCCTAAGAAGTGAGGTGGGAGGAGAAGGCTGGGTTGGGAGCTACTGGAGTGGTCCTGGAGACAAAGGGAGCTTAAGTCAAGGCATAGATGGGAGAGAGGGTATAGAAATGCAAGAGATTTCAGACATAGAGTTGAAGGGGCTCTGGGATTATGTCCCGTACTGGGGAGATGAAAGCACCACTGACCCTTATAGAAAACCCGTTAGGACATCTGAGGGTTGGAATGGGGAGGAGTGTGCAGGGAACTAATGCTGCCTTTTAAATGCACGCAGTGGAGGTGCCCGTGGAGTAAGTATTCAGATGGAGACTTCCAGTAAGCCACAAGCCACTGACTGGGTAGCAGCAGTCCTGCCACCAAAGGCCATGGCGTGTGGGTGGCACGAAGTCTGTACATGAGGGTGAGCTTGTTCAGACACACTGCCCAGAGAACATGAGTACAGATTTCAAAGGGTGTGTGTGGGGGGGGGCAGGGTGGAGACTTGAGAATAAGAACAAAAGTTAAAGAGAAGCAAAGGAGAACTTTCAAGTAGTGCACATCACCTGTGTTAAATGCCACAGAAGGTGGAATAAAATTGGGGACCAAGTGAGTGTGTTGGCATTGTTGGGGAGACTTGTTCTGAAAAAGTTTGGGCGGACTGCCTGTTTCAAGGGTTTGATGAGAGGCTGGTAGAGAGAAGGTGGGAGCTGGAGGCAATGACAAGGTCAATGGGGAAGTACACGTGGGAAGGAGGAGGGATAGAATATCGAGAGAGAACAGTTGGGCAAGTTCCTAGGAGCAGAGTGGGGAGGCGAGAGTGTGGGGTCTTGAATACGTTGGAAGACGTCAGCCTCCTGGGTGGTGGCTCTCCTCGGAGAGCAGGTCAGGTGAGGGCGTGCAGATGCCAGTACGGGGTTGGGACCCTGCTGTGGTCCTGACTGATGAGCTTCAG
>PVKM010009861.1:0-36022 GCA_004027735.1 Carollia perspicillata | reverse complement strand
TTAAATACTTTGCAACAAAGTGGGGAGGGGAGAGATCTCGTGATACAAGCAGGAGATACGTAATTGTGAAAGCCAAGGACACAAGAAAGCAAGGGAAGTGGTCCCGGACCCAGGACAAGGGCACAGCAGGAGAGCGTCCAGGGCCCAGGGCAGGGAATCAACTAACTAGCCAACAGGTGATAGTCTGGAGCCAGGAAGCCGGCAGGGAGCCACCAGGGGCTGATGCAGAGTGCCAGCTTCAGTTTCTATCTATATTTTTAAATTTCTACTACA
The DNA here is from genome assembly GCA_004027735.1 of Carollia perspicillata. Taxonomy (NCBI): domain Eukaryota; kingdom Metazoa; phylum Chordata; class Mammalia; order Chiroptera; family Phyllostomidae; genus Carollia; species Carollia perspicillata. Next base: position 35,749 of record PVKM010009861.1, on the reverse strand, counting down.
ATCCGAGAGAGCAAGAGGGAATTCAAGATGGAAACCTCTGTCTTCTACAACCTAGTTCAGATGTGGCACACTGTCACTTCTGCGGCATGCCCCTGGTCGCACAGACCAGCCCTGGCAGAATGCAGGAGGAGACCACCGAATGTCGGAATACCAGTGTGTAGGGTTCCTTGTGGGCCATCTTGCAGGCAGACTACCATATATAGCATTCAGCAACTTCCAAAGACCTTGCTTTTGCTCACTTCTCCAGCTTCTTTTTCTATTGTACTGTATCAGTCTCCCTCATCACTATTAATGACAGCTGACCTTGAACAACACAGGTTTGAACTGTGCATGGCTACTTCTACATGGATTTCTTTTTCAAGAAATATATCGAAATTTTTTTGAGATTTATAGCAGTTGGAAAAAACTCAGACAAATCTTTTTACTTTAATAACTTTTTCTTTCCTCTGGCTTACTTTATTGTGAGAATACAGTATATAATACACTCACCATATAAAATATGTGTTAATTGACTGTTCATGTTATTGGTAGTTCCAGTCAACAGTAGGCTATTAGGAAAGTTTTGGGGGAGTCAAAAGTTAAATGTGAAGTTTTGACTGTGTGGGTGGTTGGCGTCTCCAATCTCTGTGTTGTGCAAAGGTCAAAGGTCCTTCCTCACTCTGGCTTTTAGCCAAACCAAACCTCCAATGTACTGGGTCTTCAAAACTCCTTGCCATTATACACTGTTCCCTCTGCCTGAAAAATCCTTTTAACTTTCTTTATTTTTCTTGGATAATCCTGTCTTATTTTTTATGACTTCCTACAGCCAGAGGGCCTTCCATGATTTCTCTTCCCCCCAACTCTGTGTCTTTCTCTGTGCTTTCCCATACCCCACCTTCACCTCTCTCCCATGGCTTTAAATTCCACTGTAGTCATTGGTTTACGAGTCTCCCACATTCTATTATGGTGGTCCCAGATTCAGAGACAATTGACTTTTTCATCACTCATTTTATTCCTAAAGTCACTCAAAATGCTAGACACAAGAAGAGTTTAATAAACATGTGTTAAGTGAACAAATCAATGAATGCAGAGTTTGCTGCAGAATATGAATTTTGGGAAGAAAAAATGCAAGCTCTTCCGATAAATTTTATTATATTTCACAATTTTGTGGGTCAGAATGTTGGAAGACTCCTCTCTCATTCTTCTGCTGCATGGTCACTGAGTTAAGTCACTCAGTGACACTTGGCAAGTGTGTACACCTGTCTGGAAAGTTAAAGATGTGGTCACTCTGTGACTGGCACCTTGTTGGCCATGGCTAGAAGACTGGACTCAGCTGGGAGCTCCTACGTGTGGTCTCACCAGACGGCAGCTCAGGGTAGTCAGGTTTGTTACCTGACAGCTAAGGGTTCCAAAAGAGCGAGCCAGAAGCTGCAAGGCGTCTTCTGACTTAGCCTTGGAAGCATCACTTACACTGTATTTTATTGTTCCAGCAAGTTAGAGGCCAGCCCGTGTCCAAAGAGAGGAGGTGAGAAGGTCATGAACAGCAGGTGGCATGGCTCACTGGGGAGCTAACTTTGCAGATCAGCTTCTACAGCTCACTATACTCAACTATTGCCATGTTTTACCCACGGTAAATTTCTCTGCTATTATTCTGAAAGTGTGATTTTCAGACATTTCCATCCTACCATTATAAATAAGAAGGAGAAACGACAGTTTACTCTTACATACTTAGGTGGATGTGTAGCTGGATGAAAAGCTTGCCTATAGAGTGTTCACTATGAAATACATGTCAGCCTTAAATGTAGTCTATGTGGTCATGGCCAAGGGCTCTGTCCTCCATAGTCCAACATTTCAGCTGATAGTCTGATGAAGATTCTCACCTTCAGTGGAATTTCTCCCCTAAGGGTGTTTTGGGATGCATAGAGTTACTTTGGACTCTCACAATGACATTTAAATGTTGTCACTAACACTTAATTGTATCCCAAAATACATATGATAGTCCCATACAATGAGGAATTATCCTATCCAAATTTTATTAGTGATCCAGTGGAGGAACACTGCGCTGCTGACGATAATCCTCCCATATTCGCTGGTTGTCACAACCTAATGGGATTATAATAGGAGAGAGCTGGCTCAGTTGCAGATCAGGTGAAAGAAAAATCATAGAGATTTTAGTTGGATTCAAGCTTAGTAAGAGCCAGAAATTACTGTTATCTTAAGCTGTATTAATAGAAACTTCAGTCCACTTTATTCAGTCAGGTGTTCTTGCAGTTTATTAGAAAACGGAATTATAATAAATAAAGGAAGACTCTTTTAACAATTAAAATAGCTTGTCAAAAATGGGGTGTTCTGGCTTGTGGGAGAGTAACCCCGCTTAGGAGTGTTCCTGTGGAGAGCAGAGCACCGTGGGCCGTTTTAAATGAACGGAGTGTCATGGAGGGGCCCCTGAAGGCTGCATTGCCTTTTAGTTCTCGTCCATTACTTTAGTGCCCGTGAGCTCAGTCCTGAAATACCCGTGGGAAGCGCCTCTCCTCACTGCAAAAGCCGAGCCTCAGCTCTTAATTCCTCTCTCTAGCTCTGAAACCCCAAATAAGTTCCTTAAGTTATCTACACTTTCATTTCTTTAATTGTAAAGTAGGAAACCCTAGTGCTTGACATATTCCCCTAACTAGATAACTATGATAAACAAATTACATAATAGTTGTAAACTGTAAAGTACATGAAAATATTAGAGGCTATTAATTTTTCTACAAAGGCTGTGGGCAGTCCATGTGCATTCCTGGAACTGTCTTATGTCTGAGAAAAATGTTTTAACACTTTTAAAAGGCCATGTGAGTGACTTGTGATTGTTTTCCTTTTCCTGGTAAGGTGTGAAGGTCTCTAATAGCTGTCAACAAAGTGTCATGTGCCGTGATTTAAGTAGCACTCACGGCTCTCTTATTGGTTGGCCTTTATTGGGTCCAACACAGAGGACAACTTTTGAACAAGGGAGATGACAAGAATGGGTGAAGGGGAGATAGGCTGGATGAGCTTTTACTTAAATGATGTCATGGGGCGGGGAGGAAATGCCATCATTATTATCTTCAAAAAAACAAATGAGTGTTGGCCACTACTGTCTTTGAGATGGTTGCGTGTTTAGTGGGATAGTTCAAATTCCCTGCTTGTTGCAAGGAATTATCAGAAGGGAGAAAGAACACATTGATTTAAACTAACTTTTGTTGTTGTTGTTTTTAAGAGAGCCAAGCTAGCCAAATCAGCCTCAACAAGCCCCTCTAAATTATAAGTAGAAAACCAGATTATTGTTCATTGAATGTTTAATTAAATGATTGCAGCAAGCACGCTGGATTCAGGTTGAATTTATGGTGCACTAATGTTGCAGTTTTATGAGTTCTGTGTACACTTTACAGCACATTGGGGTCTCTTGGATAACAAGAGCATATATAACACACGTGTGCCTGTTTTATGTGAGTGGGAGCACAATTTTACTATTGTAAATGATTATAAAAGTTTATTGTCATATTTCTTCCTTTTTATCATATCGTGGGTGAGGCCTGTGATTTGTGTGATGCCAAATGCCTGACGCAGCGTGTAGTTCCCAGTTACAGCAGCTACAGGAAAAGCGACGCCTGGTTTATAACAATTTAGCATGAGATTTCTAGAATGCTGTTTCGACACGAGGGAACCGCATGCATGTTTTGTTAGAGGTGGATTGCTGGGGGGTTTTTTTGTTTGTCTGTTTTCTGAAGACAAAGATAATAGTTCTTCATGGCAGAACTGCTTCCCACGGAAGTGGAAGTGATGGTTGACCTCTCAGTGGACATGCTTCGTGTGGGTCTTCAGTGGCATGCCATTCAGAGCCATTCTTTCCTTCACCCCGAGGCAGACGTTCCCACAGCAAGAAATTTTCAAACACACCCCGTCCAAGTCCGACCCTGCACAACGGAGAGAATGCCGAGGTCTGAGAGCTCCCGCAAGGACTTGCCCTGGCCCACAGAGCTGGTAAAGGCAGGCAGATCTGCATTTAAGTCCACAGTGGCTTTTGTGATTTGCATTCCTTCTTACTATTGTGGGGCAATCCTTGCTGAAGCAAGTAGGAGGCACCATTATTTATCTGATGCTGAGTCCCCGATGTGGATGCCCTTTCTCCCACTTTCCTCTGTCCAGGTGTTCTGATTGTAATCCGTAGTCTTCCAGCGCATCAGGTCAAGTGTGGGAAGTTCTGCAGCCTCTGCAAAGCAAAGGAAAATGCCATCGAGGTGCCAGAGGGAAAATCGATGTGATGGATTCCCTTACCTCTAAGGTGTGCCTCTCGTGATGATTACCCCTTATCCTATGACCCTGCTGGGCCCAGACATCCCACACCCGGATTAGCCGGCTCCTATACACGTATTTATGTGCCGTCCGCCAACATCCTGCGGCAGCAGCGGCAGCAACCTTGATTTGTTTTCCTCTTTTACAGCTCTGTTGCTGGAAGAGGTGGTTGGAACATTTAATTTGGCATTAAATTCTATTCTGGGGCATCGTCCCCTGTGGCAAAGGTGATGTGGATGGTTTGCATTTATGATTTTGCTCAGTTCAACTCATTTTTATGCCCAGGGAAGAGTTTCTGTTCAAGCTTTTTTTTTTTTTGCTTCTCTTGCAGTTTTATTTCTGATTTCACGTAGACGATTTCATACAGTGAGGCAGTCTGCTTTCCTTTTGTATTCGGACTGCCGCTTTTCCATCAGAAGTGTTGGCGACAGCCTTGTTTCTTCTGCATTTACCTGCAGAACAGATGCTGCATTTGACTGCTGAGTGCTCGTTTTGTTCTTGAGAGTGGTGGTCTGTGTCGGGGACAGACATGAAGGGATCCGCCTGCATGCCAGGGGGAGGGATTCGCCTCAGCTCTTCTTTCCTTTTGCGTTTCTACCTCTGATTTTTCATGCGGCATGGTGCAGTGGAGGGGCTACTACTTCCTCCCCTCTTCTTTATCTTTGAGTCACCTTCAGCAGGCTTGACAGCCAACTTGCTCTGTGTGTTAGTATGTTAGAGCTAGAATGCCCGGAAATTATTATCACTTCTCCCAAGCTGAGGTCTCTTAAAGCCTCTCAGCTTTGCTGAGTCATTGCCATTCGCCAAACTTGCCCACAGCCCCCATCCCTCAGGACCCCGCGGCATTCCTAATTGCTGTTTCTCTGATCAGAAGTGCCCTCTGCCCTCTGTTTCTTTTTAAGGTGGCCTGTGCTCCCGAATCTTTCTTCTACAAACAGTCAAAAAAATTGCCCCTGCTTTCCTCCTCCCACCCCAGCACTGACCACACTAGTCTCCTCATCTTTCGTCTGGCTTCCGTCTCATCTCTTCTTTCAGTGTGTCCCCGGCCAAGAGCTGCCTGTGTATGGACACAGGAGTCGCAGGGGAAGAAAATCAAGGCAAGGTGAAGAGGAAAACTGAGGCAAGGTAACCTGGGCCTTGCCCCACATTTCTTGCCCCTTCAAAGGACTTGATCACTGATTTTTAGGATGATACTTGTCCCTGGCACCCAGCCTTTGTTTCCAAAGAAGCTTTGTTCCACGTGTTCATGAGACATGGTGAAAAAAGAGAAAAGAGGCCTGGCTGGGTGGCTCAGTTGGTTGAATCGTCATCCCATGCACTGAAAGGTTTCAGGTTCAATTCCTAGTCAGGGCACTTACCAAGGTTGTAGGTTCAGTCTCTGGTTGGGGCGCATACTGGGAGGCAGCCGACTGATGTTTCTCTATCACATCAGTGTTTTTGTAACCGGAGAAGACACCGGCGTTTGGGCTGCCTGTCACTACCAAATCCAATAGGCAATGACAGCGACTGAACCGTTTATGGGTGCTTTATTCAGATGGCTGGCGATCTGAGAAGATGGCGGGTTCATACCCTAACAAATCATCTTCCCTTCTCTTTCCTGGCCAGATCTTTAATAAGGGCGGTGGGGGAGGACAAACAAGGTGGGGTGAGGGCTTTGAGATTTCGAAGCTGCAACATTCCTGTCCTGGGCAGTTAGCAGTTCTCAAAGGAGGCAGGTGATCGTCTGCGCCCCTGGAAGACAAAAGGCCCGGGATGCCTCCAACTTGTCCCCAGGCGGTAATCTCTAGCTAGTGCCCCAGGAGGCAGGCTGTTTCCCCGGAGGCAGGGTGGGTCTTATCTGTAGTTTGTGAAACAAAGCTTTAACATACACAATACTTGCTAGACCTAACTTTTTACCTTAAGCTAAAATTTTCCAAGTCTTGAGTCCCCTATCATATTTTTTTCTCTCTCTCAAATCAATAAACCTATTCTTGGGGGAGGATAAAAGAAAAGAGTCACAATAGGATCAAAATGGAATCGCTTGTGCTCAGCCCCACACCGGCAACCCAACTGCAGTTTTGGCCTCTCCAGAAATGTAACCTTTCCCCAGTCAACCTGGAATTCCCAGGTCAGCACTAGTGAGATAATCAGCCCCATAGACCCCTTCTTTTCTTCAGTGAAAGGTGATCCTGCTCCAGACAATCCACTTTTTGCTAGAAACTTTCTTTTCCCGCCCCCCTTCTTCCTATAAAAATCTCCTCTTTGGAGATCCTTTCTATTTATTTGCTAGATGGGATGCTACCCAAATTCATGAATCATTAAATAAAGCCAATTAAATCTTTAAATTTACCCAGTTGAATTTTTTAAGAGAAAAAGAATAAAAAAGGAGAGAAAACCACAATTAAACTGCCAACTCTCTCCAGAGCCTGAGGCTGTTGAAGACCAAAAGGATTGTGCAAAATATATTGGGAAAGAGAAACAAGAAAAAAAAACCCCACAAATTTTCCCGGTGCCTAACCTATTTCTACAACTCCACTGTTAATGCACATGTGGTCTGTTTCTACCAATAGCTCAGGATGTGATAACTAGCAGTCAGTCCTCTAACTACACACAGATCTGACTTACCCACGTGAAAACGCTCTGGGTGTGTACCACTCCAGTAGAATCTTCAAGTCCACAGTGAGTGATTCCAGCATCAACCACTAGATAGAGCCCTTGCTATGCATAAACCCGGCTCCAAGGGCCCTGGGGTAGCTAGTAAAGCCTTCTAGCGGGAGGGCAGCGTTTTTTAGAGCGGTACTTGGTTAAAAAAATCCATTTCTCTTCCAGTTAGGCCAGCTGCTATTGCAGGTGCTCAAAACCCCTCAGTATATAGAGTTATACCCAGCATCCCTACACACACGCACAGGCGGGCACACCCATTACCTTTACCAACTGTTTGTTGGAGGTCTGGGTGTGTCTCACCAGCAGCCTCTGTCCCTCTGGGCGTCTTTCCAACAGCTGGAAGCTCCTCATTTTGGGGAGAGACTCCCTGGCTTTGTAAACATGCAGCTCCCATGTAATTAACTGTCTAATTGTTCACCCACACTGAGCCCGTGTGTGTTACTAATTATGATTTATGTAAAAACCGTCTGTTTGCCATTCTTTGTTCTCTCTTCCCTCCCTATTGAAGGGCCAAGGGAGGGATTTGACTTGTAAATTTTTGTGAATGGTAGGTTAGGATTTACTTTCCTCTGCATGGTCTGGACTTGTCCTTAGTTTCAAAATTTACGTAGCTTCTTATACCTAACTTTCAGGGTGCCTACCTGTTTCTTGCTACTTCTCCCTCCAATAACTAAAGGCATCGGGACAAGTGTGGCTATGCTACATTGTAGAAGCGACTACCATAAAATGTCACATCAACATATGTTCTGCTGCCAAATTTATATTTCTAACAGATATATTATATCCAAGCTTCAAACCCGTGTTCACAGTTGCTTCCTGGACATTCCCACGTAACTGTACACAGTTAGCTCCAACTTTACACATGCAAAGCTGGACCCCAAGCCCTCGCCCCAGACCCGTTCTCCCTCGTGCCCGTTCTTCCATCCAGAGGCATCAGCCCTGCTGGGTCTCCACAGGAGCAGGTGGCACCCCAGTCCCAGAGCACATTTGTCAGAGCCCTTATCACATGGCATCACGCCTGCCTCTCCTTGTGTGTCTCCCCCTAGAGACTGCAGGCTCCATGAGGCCAGGGACTGTGCCATTCAGTCCCACAGGTATCCCCGGTGCCCAGCACTCAGTGAGTGAACTCACATTAGCACTGTCCTGTGGTGGTACTAATCAAATGCCAGCTGGAGTGACTGGTGTGTGTGTGTGTGAGAGAGAGAGACAGAGAGAGACAGAGAGAGAAACAGAAACAGAGAGAGAATGTGAATTCTGGGCCTCACAGCAGGTCCTCCTTCTCTCCCTTTTAGTTAATTATTATCCTATATGAAGACCTACAGGGCACATGGCATTTTACTTGCACCCTGGGGGAGGCTACCTACAAAGTGAAATATTCATAATGAATACACCTGCCATACACAACAGATACGTGCCCCAAAGGTGGGAAGAACATTTGAAAAAGAGAGTCCTGAATAAGCAAGGGACTGCCGATCGGAGACCAGTAATCATGCACTCTGCAATTCTGGACAGACCTTCACTAGTTACCCTTCTTGTGAGTTCTAATCAGTGACAAGGAGGCGCAGAGAGAGCCAGAGAGAAAGCAGAGAGGTGACTGCAGCCATGTTTTCACTTTGGAATGGTAACAGGGAAGATGTGATTGTAGGTGCAGCTATTCCCGAGCTTGAGTGGAGAAGCAGGCGTTGTCCAAACCCCTAGAACTTGCTGCCCAGCTCTGCAGCTGGTCTGTCAGCCCTCAGCCCTTCAGGGTCTGTCTCAATCACTCACAGCTGGCTGCCTCATCGCATCGTGCCCTTCCTAGGGAAGTCACCATCTGGTGACTGAGCCTGGGGGAGGTATAAAGGCCTAGCCAACCCAGCCTGACAAGGAACAACACTGATAGGAATGGCCACCCTGAAGCTCCCTGGGGCCTGAATCACACAGTTGGACTTCCCTTTTTCCAGTTCTGCTGCTTCCTTCTTTTCACAGACATTGACCCCTGACTAATACATTGGACCATCACAGAGCTGGTTTTAGGGAATCCAACCTACGATGGCATTTATGCAAGATAGCACAACGATGGGGTCTAAGATGCGATTTGGAACTGGTCACTTACCTCCCGCCTGGCAGGAGGACTCCTTCACTGGAGGCAAATGGACTGAAGAGAGCCTCTGGCACAAAGTGGGGGCCTGATGGTTGAGGCTCACTGGCAGAGGGAGCATTAGTGGGCATGGTATGTCAGGGGTTTGGAAGGAACGGAGAAAATATTAGCTACAAGGATGACAGGATTGGGTGGCTATTGCTAGGGGTCATGCTCACTCTGCAGAATAAAAATAAACAGCTGAGCCACAACAGGCAATTGAGAGCCAGGTGTGAAAGCCAGAGGGCTTGTTTGATTGCACACACAGCAGTTCAAGAAGGTGGGTGGAGAAAGCTGAGGACTAAGCCCAGGACTCACAGGTAGAGTAACTGAGTTTCAATTACTTAGTTAACAGCTCAACCCAGGCAGGTTAGCTATGGGCAGAGCCTAGTTAGTAACACCTGACAAAGATGCGAAGATCGGGGTGTGGGAGACTTAGGGTAGGGACATGCAGATGGGCATATGGAAGTGAGCACCGCAGGTGAAGACCTTTGTACCACATGATAATGCCCACCAGAGATTATCTCCCAGGAAAAAGGCACTAAAATGATTGCCAAGAAAAAGTGATTCACCCATTGACATTAGTCATAGACACGTGAATAAATGGGCCATGGTGGGAAAGGAGGAGGGCCCAGCAGCATGGACTGCCGCTCACCAACCTGGTTGCTGCCACTGATAAGGGTATGACCTGCCTGCAACGAAGGCCGACACTGAGACTCCAGAATGACAGGATTCCTTAAGTAGAGCTAGTGAACATTTGATGGTAAATTTGACTACTGTCCTAACCTGGCTAGGACAAAATACTGCAGACTGAGTGGCTTTTCAACAACACAAATTTATTTCAGAGTTGTGGAGACTGGAAAGTCCCAGAGCAAAGTGCTGGCAGAGTTGGTGTTTGATGAGTACACACTTCGGGGTTCACAGTTGGCTGTTTCCTTGCCGTGTCCTCACATGGTAGAATGCGTGGAAGGAGTCTCAAGGGGTCTCTTTTGTAAAGGTACTAATCCCATTCCTGAAGGTGCCATCCTCATAATGGAAGCATCTCCCAAAGGCCCCGCCTACCATCATACAGGGTGTTAGAATTTTGACATATGAATTTGGGAAGGATGTAAACATTTAGTCCATTGTCATTACATCTCCATTTTGAAAGAAGCTGGGTTTTATTTTCACAAGGATAGACATATTTTGAGCATGGGTTTGGCTTCATGGTGCACAGGTCTCAGCTGGCGCTATCATCAGGGAGCCCATGGAGAGCTGGATCCACTCACTCTGACCCCGACATTGCACTGTGCCAGGCCGGGGAACCCAGTTTACAGCAAAGGCGGTATGGAGTGGTCCCATGACCAAGGGAGCCAGTAGACACATCACATCCCCCACTACTCAGGTTCCAGTGAACCGACAGAGCACCAGAATGGTTTTCTGAAGGCAGAGAGGAAGCATTAGTTTGAAGGCAACAATATGCCAGTAGAGGGTTCCATCCTTTGGAATGCATTACACTCACTGAATCAAAAACCTTTGCATGGCACTGTGTCCACAATAGAAAAACAACCCCCCCCCCAAATGTGATTCCAGTAATCAAAAGGTGGAAGCAGAACTGACCCCTGCCCAGGACATCCCTAGTGCCCTCTGGATAACTTGTGCAACTCAGGCTCCGTAGGGTGCGAGTCCTAGTTCCCCTAAATGTGCACTATCACCAGGAACACAGCAAGACTCCTACTGAATTACATGCTCTGGCTGTGCCCTTCACACTTCGGGTACAGTTTCTTGTTCATGGGTGAATGGGCAAGAAGAGGAGTTTCCAGCTTTGCAGAAGTAATAGATCATGATAATTAGGATTAGGTCGGGCTGTGGGACACAGGGGGCCAGGGATCAATAACTGTGAGTGTTTCTTGGACACGGCCTTGTTCAATTGTGACTGTAAATGGACAGGTGTAGCAACCCAGCCCCGAGAATGACCTGAGGACCAGAGGCTCTGGCACCTCTTGGATCAGAACCATGCAGCTGGATAAGCCACTGTGGCCCCCAGAGAGGTGCTAGCTGAGGGAGAGGGGAATCTGGACTGGATTCTGTGGGGTGGAGACAATGAGCATCTATTACAACCCAGGACAACTGGGCTGTGGGTTTTCTCATCAGCCACCGTGTCCTAAGTTTCTCTTCAGGAAGTTGAGTCCACCACAATCCCAGAGGAGCTGCTCCCTGAATGTACGTGAGGCAGTGGATCCACGTGGCAAGGGTGTAGACTTCGGAAGAAGTGAATTGTTCAGATCCCCTTTAGGGAATTCTTGCTGCCCACATCTGGAATGGGCATCCTCCTGTTCTCAGCTTCTCAGGGTCCGTTTCAGGTGAAGGCATGGCCTCACCTGAGGTCATATTTTCTAAGGAAGCATATGTTTGATGCCTGAGCAAGATGGGATTTAAGGCCTGGCCATTTGGGACCAACACAAGGTAACCTGACAGGCACTACTCGCTCCAGAGCTCCCTGCTGGGTTGATGCAGCTGAGGCTTGATGGGCCCTCATCAGAGTTCCTCTTCTCCCTCCGCCCTGTCCTCCCCTTCATTTCACAGCTGTGGATCCCTAATGTACTCTGTCTCACAGTCTGCTTCCTGAGAGCCAACCTGTGGCACTGCGCGTTACCATGGGCTTCCTGCCTCTGGCTGGGATGCTTCTAGGTTCTTATGTTTAGCATCTGTTGGTCAGTATTGACATCGTGGAGCTGAGTGGAACCTGAATCCTTTTTGGTAGATCTTGTCTCTAGTCCACCTCTGTTCTGAAACATGGTGCACAGAAAGCCCGAGTGGAAACCTTCTATCTTTCATCTCAAAATGAAACTTCCCCACCGATATTGAGCACACATCTGATTCTTGGCCACCAGTCTATTCCTTCTTGTAGATTCACTGTGGTTCTTTTATGAAATTTAAATTTAATTCAGTGGAGGAAGATATAATCTAGTGTTCCTGTTTCTGTGATTGGAGCAGAAAATAGGGGAAAAACTTCAGTTAGACCAGGTGGTAAAAACATAGCAACTTGGGTAACAGGAAAAGATAAATTACGTGTTTGAAAGTAACAGTTTTGACAGATTTGACACCATCTGCTGTCCTCTTACCCAGGCCTCACCTGCCTTCCTGGGCCCAGGTCTGAACTGACCGGACACACAGAAGCTCTGGTTTCTCTAGAAATGACCTGATGGGACCTGGTCAACAAAGCTCAGGACACAGAAATAGTCCTCTGTGCGGTGACATATGCCCAGGAAAAGACTGGGCATAGAAAGGAGAGAGCAGATGGGCCATTCAGTCTTTTTCTTTGTGAGGGCTTCTTAAAGGCACTGGTTCCCTGTGGCCTCTCTGGAGATGACCATCGGGCAGAACAGCCAGGGGTGTTTTCTGGTGATGCTGTGGTCATCATGCTAACACATGATCTTGGACCTTGTCTCTTCTTTCCCTCTTTCCTGTTTCTCTTCTTTTTCCCCTCATTCTTGTTCCTGGCATTTTACTGGTCCCCTTCCCCTATTAAGCGTTATCATGAGTTTTGTCCCAAGAACTGTTTTCCAGGGAACTCAGGCTAAGGTAGATAATTACTATGTACTGATCTCTTGCTGAGTGTCAGACAGGGCTCCCAGTGCTGTGCGGGCATTAACTGCATTCTTCTCCACAGAAACGTGGCGAAGCACGTCCTATTGCCATTTTCATTTTACAGATGAAGGAAGTGAGACACAGAGGCATCGGGTGACTTGCCCAAGCAGTCCTAAGTATCAAAATTTAGGTGGTGGCCCCTAAACCACATGGTGGCCCCTCAGTTGGTACTCTTGCCTCTTGAAGAATGGCCACTCTGAGAGCATTGTCTAAGATCTTCGTGTTTCAAATATCACGTAGACTGGCATCTTTAGAGAGTCTTCCATGATGAATAAACTAGAGGTATTACTTCTTTAGAAATGAGACTATTATAACACTCTCTACATTGAAAAAAATCCTTTTTTGGATAGCTGTTATTGTTGCAAAATGGGTTTTGAAAATAAATCTACTCATAGATTTATTTGTTTTTTTTTTTTGTGATTGCTGTTGTTTTAGTTTGATTGTTGGTTGTAGTTCTATCTGCCTACAGCAGGGGACTTTCTTTTCCCCCTTATATATTCAGCATTGACCAGGTGTTTAGAAGCACTACTGCCCATCGATGTTCTAAGGGAAAACATCAGAAGAAGCTCATGGTGGGTCATGTGGCCTTGAGTGAAATCTTGGGAAAAGGGCAGGTCTCGTGAGAAGAAACTTAGAGCCTTTCAGAAATGCAGGGCTTCTTACCAAGGGTCTGTGGCCACCTAACATCTCCTACAGGGATCTGTGGGCACACTTGAGATCCATGCATATTGAGAAATTTTTTAAAATTTGTGAGTAGGTGAATGGCTGCATTTTTCGGGGAGGGCTTTGGGGAGGATACACACATTTCATCAGATTATCGGAACTCTTGATATTATAAAAAAAATCCCTGAATTTTAAGCCTTGGTATGACTTCTTCTTTTGCTGCCTTGTATGAATCACTTAACAATCATGGTGTCAGTTTCCTCATATGGAAACAGGACACTAGTGTTTCCTAGTGCCCAGCATTGTTGTGGTGATCAGAAGACTTGTCTATAGGCAAGTGTTGTCACCAGTCACTTGGACCTGAGATTGTCAGGTAGGAAGGGGAGAGACTCTAAAAGTGACTATGTACGTGGTCTTAGGTTTGGTGCATCCAGAAGTGGACAAGGATTTGGGTATAAGGAGTTTACTTGGGAAGTGTGGTCAGGAGGCATTGGTAGCAGAGTGTGTGAGAGAGACACTGTGCAACACTGAGCAGCTAGACTCAGGCTGAATGAGTAGAGCACGCTCCTGAGTTGTCTTACCTGAGGGCAATGCAGGCTGCCCCAGCCAGAGAACGCTCTCGGGCAGAGCGGCGGGTGCTCACGTGAGGGCTCCACCTGCATGTACTAGAGTGGCGAGTGCCATGGGGAGATGTGGGTGGGCACGGGCAACAGCAAACTCTGCGCTAGATACAGTCACGTGCATTATCTGCATTAAATTCAAAGTCAAGGGTTTGCAAACATGGCTTCCTGCTAAAATTACCTGGGAGACTGAAAAAAAAAATCAGATTTCCAGGACCCATATTTGGGAAATTTTAATTAAGTATGTCTAGGGCAAAGTTTGATAATTGGCATTTTTCAAAGACTTTCCAGGGAATTTTAATTATCAGTTTGCTTAAGAAACACAGCACTTCCGGTGTGGGAGGTGGGGGAATGGAGGCAGCTGTACTTGAACAACAGTGAGAGAGAGAGAGAGAGGAGAGAGAGAGAGAGAGAGGAGAGAGAGAGAGAGAGAGAGGGGAGAGAGAAAACAGAAATACAGCACTTAAAAGCCCATTTAATGGAGGTATAATTTGCTCCATTTCCTAGGTAAGGAAACTGAGACTTGATGTGTTGTTACGTGTTTTATTCACTGTTCCCCCTAGGTGTGGTGGAAGACAATCCCAACCCATAATGTTCCCCTTCCTCGTCAAAGACTGTTTCTCTTTCAAATGCCACATCTCCTTGCCCTCAGGGAAAAGGCGGGACAGTTATATGATGAATAGAATTCTAAGCCAGCTCCCACCAAAAGCATCTGTATTGCCTACTGATAAATAGAATGAAACATCTGAGTGGTTTTTCAAATAAGTTCCTTTCTTATCATTTTCTCTGCCATGGCCAGATTCTTAACATCCTGTGGCGGGGTTATTGAAATGTCTTTCTAACTCGTTTTCTTCCTTTCGGTCATCACTTCTTCTAGCCCCGTGACCCACTGCCAACACGCCTTTATCATGCCATCCTCTTTCCTGGACCCCAGCAGGGCTCCTCACCCTTACCTGAGAGACGGAGCCCAGCACCCCGGAGGGCAAAAAAAGCCCTCCATAGCCCGGTCCCCACCCCGCATCGCCAGCCTTCCTCTTGTGTCCCATGGATGATGTACCCATCAGCAATCAGGCAGGAAAAGAGAAATCTCCCTAGGTATTTGAACAGAGAGCATTTGAAATAGGGAACTGATTACATGGGTGTTGGAGGACTGAAAGAAACAAGAAGGGGATGTGGAGCTAATACAGAGGTTATAACTGCAGGAAGCAGATCCAATCCTAAAGCTGGGAGGTGGGTCAAAGAAAAGATACTGGGATTGTTAGAGTCTACAGGCTCAGAGAAGGGGCTCCATGAAGGTGAGGCTTTCTAAGGAGGAAGAGATGCCTCACAGCTCCTCAGAGGGAACGCCCACCCCCCAGAGAGGGAGGGCTACTCAGCTTCTGCCGGACTTTAGGAGTCTGGAGAAAGGCCCTCATGCTCCTGGGCTTGCATCTCTGATAAGGGAGAGGTGGGGGCTTGTACTTTGCGGGGGCACCATGGGGCTGGGAGTTGAAGGATCTTAGAGCTTGCAGCCAGTCACTCCTTCCCGAGGTGAAAAGGCATCAATGAGGCAATGCTGACAGCAGGGCAACCCGCCAGGAAGGGGCAAATCCTTTACTTACCCCTGCCTTCCAGCTTGCTCTGGTGTCCTCTGTTTGTGGGAACTCCTAGGGAGCCAGCTGACAATGCAGATAGGTAACCTGCAGATACATGGCCCCAGAACCACATTGCTGATAAAGAATGGTGCTTCTGAGCAGAGAGACAACGGCTTCATAATGGCAGACTGCTGAAGTAGGGGAGCTCCCGACATACCTGACCCTCAACCATCTGCTTTTGACACGGGACTCAAAAGCTGGAAAATTGTAGTTTAAGGTAAAAAGTTATAAGCCTAGCAAGTAATGTATATGTTAAAGCTTTTGTTTCAGAAACTACAGATAGATAAGGCCCATCCTGGCTCCTGGGAAAACAGCCGATCTCCTGGGGCAGTGCTAGAGATTACCTGGGGAACAACTACCAGCCCAGGACAGGGATGTTGCAGTTTCTTTCACCTAATCCTCCTTGAACTTCAAAACCCCTTACCACACCTTGTTTATTCCCTGGTATAAAAAGAAAAGACAAGATGGACCGTTAGGGTATGAACCTGCCATCTTTTCAGATCGCCGGCCATCTGAATGAGGCGCCCATGAGATTCAATGGCTGTCATTGCTTATTGGGTTTGGTAGTGACGGTGTCTTTTCTGGTTTCACTTTGGCTAATGCTGCCCTACCTTGTCAGAATTTTCTTTCCAACCACAGATTGTTTCTTTCCAACCACCTGTGTCAACGCTCAAATATCCCCTCTTTGTGAAGCTCTCCTGGTCTACCCCTATTTCCACACCCCCAAGAAAAAAATCTTTCCTTTTTTGTTTACCCCTAACATTCACGCTTCTGTTAAACAATTAGTACATTGCATTACTTGCTTCAAATCTATATCTTTTGGCTGAAGGTGAACTCTTTGAGAGGAGGATGTTGCTTCATTACTGTTTATATCTCCAAGAATTCAAAAAGTCTATGTCAAATTGCAAAAGTGGGCAGGTGCACACTGCCTGCTTCCGGAACACTGGGCCTAGGCGAGTGTACACATCCAGGGAGGTGGATGGGCCTGGCCCATTCTCCCCACCAACAGTTCTAGCTGCTGAAAACATGGAAAGTAGAAAATAAAACAAGCATTGCTTTTAGGATTGTTTTAGAATTTAGAAATCCCATTGGATTTCTAGCTCTCATGTTTCTTTGGCCTGAAAAAAATTGAGAATTTGACAGATAGTTGGTTCCATTTAGCACAACTGGCTTCTGTGTTCCTCATTCTTTTATCTCTTTTCTCTTATTTTTGAAGGAACTTGATTGTTTACCCCTCACAGTTAATTCCCACTGAGGTGTTTAGTAATATTGTCTTGAGGCTCCGGAGTGTTTTAACTGTAACAGGAATTCCCAAAGACAGACAGCCCTTCTAGAAACCTAAAGTCTATCTTGCTAGTGGTAGGGTTTTAGATATTCGCAACAGGCTGTGAGGGAAGGTATTTTTGGAAGCCTTCATATTCATACTTGTTTTCTTAATAATGCTCATTTAAATTCAGATCCAGCATGTGCTTACCCAGCAGTAGTATATTCTAAGCATTCCATTAAGCAATTTCGCATTCGTTGTATCATGCAATTTAATCTTTGCAGCAACTTTGACGTAAAAATTATTATCTCACATTTATACCTGAGGAAACTAGAGATCAGAGAGATCAAATAACTTAACCTGTGATCTCACAGCAAATAAACAACAGGCCCAGAATTCTGGAGGCAGGTCAGTTTGATGCCGTGTTCACTGATGGTTTTCTATTAATTCTGCTTTACACGCGGGCTCAGATCCAAAGTGGACCCTTTACGTAGAAGGAAAGGCAAGGTCCCTGGGGAAAAGTCCCTTTCTTCTCCAGACAGCAACCACAGTTGGGTACATATTTCTCCATTCACCAGCCTGAGGGGGTGATGCCTGAGTTTCCTGTTCCCAAGGGGAACCAACTGGAGGGCATAATCCAGGAGCAAGATCTCTAGCTGGGAAAGCAGAGGCTTCTCTACTGGGTCACTGGACTTTCCTGATGCTGCTTTCTCAGTTGTGAAATTAGAGGGTTCAGTGACGTGATTGCCAAGGCCCACTTCAGCTCTAAGATAGGATGAATACACTAGATTTGAAACACGGAGTCTTTCACCTTTAACCTCATGGCCTCTGTTGACTCTGTAAAGACTGTCACAAGATGATAAAGCATCAGAAGTGCCAGGAACCTTGAATCTCTGGTTAAAAGCCAGCTGTTTGTGGAGAGGAGCCTTGACTGCTGATTGATGATCTGCGAGGGAGACGAATTAGCAGGCCTCAGGCCCCAACATGGGTAAGTGTGCCTGCTGTCAGCTCAGTGGTAGCCTAGGCCAACCACTCGGGACAGGTCCATACTGATAACCCAGCATTCACTTGCTCAGCATTTGGAACAGGCCTTGAGTTGCCTTGGTTAAATGCTGAATAATTCACGACACTCTTCCTGCTATTGTTGCTTGGAACAGCTCTTGACTCTGCCCTTTGCTGCTGCTCCCCCGGGGCTCCCATGAATTATGGTCTGGGGAGGAGGACAGGTGGGAATGCCAGTCCCAGGGGAATGGAGACAAGCACAGTCATGGTTTCTCTGGTGCCCCCGAGACCCCACGCCGCTGAGCCTTCCACATCTCTTATCGTAACATTTAGAACTGCCTTGTAGTTCACCCGAGGACGTGTTCCCGGGAAATCATCGAATATTTATTAGCATTATTACATTTTCACTAGCACCTTTTATCCCAGAGGGTCCCCAAATGCTCTGCTAACAAAATATCCAGGGAGATTTTACCCATTTCTAAAATCAAGCCAGCATCCTGTACTGTTTCCCTCACCCCTCCCTTTCTATTTGCCTTCCCTCTCTTCGTTTCCATGTGAACTTTCAACACTCTTCATGGCTCAGTGGATAACACTCAGGTGCCTTAACCTGGTTCTAGTAATGTCCTGTGGTTGCTGTAGCAAATAACTAAAAATGTGTTGCTTATAATTTTAGTCTCTTAAAGTTTTTGAGGTCACAAATTCAAAACTTCTCTCACTGGGCTGCAGCCACAGAGTTGGTGGGGCCACACTCCCTCTGGAGGCTCCAGAGGACAGTGCTGGCTGTCCCACTTCTAGGCCTGTGTTTCTTGCATTCTTTGGCCCGTGGCCCCTTCCACCACCTTCAAGGCCAGCAATGTAGTACCTTCAAGTCTCTCTGTTCCATCTCCACATTGCTTTCTCCTCTACTCTCAAAGCCCCCTTGACTCCCTCATATAGGACACTTGTGATTGCATTCAGGGTCTATTGGATAATCCAAGGGAATCTCATCACATCTGTATAATTACATTTGCCATATAAAGTGACATTCCAGTTCCAGGGATTAGAGTTTGAATATCTTTGGGAGCCATGATTTAGCCCAAATGCACTTGGTAATGAAAACTCTTTCCACATGACCAGAGTCAACATCTAATTTCCCACCACTCTCTGTCAACAGGCCATAAGCCTTAGACAAACTGGGCTGCTCAATTCTGTTCAAAAAGTTTTGCGTCTTTCTGCTTCTGTGTGTGTACTTATGATTTTCCCTTTTGGGACCAGAAATGCTTCCTTTCTCCCATTATGCCCTGCCCTCCTCATCCACCCAGGTAGCACATGTCCCTGTGAAACGCACACCAATTCTGTAGTCTTGCTTACCTCTGGCTGTGGGCAGTGCTTCCTGGCTTCCAGCTAAGCCTCACGCTTCCAACACATGAGGACTCTCTATCCTTCATAGGACCCACTGCCTGCCTTCTACGTGGAGACCCTTTGGTGAATGCCATATAAATTATTCCATGGGGATGATAGGACAGGGAAGGCTTTCAGGTTGATTCTTGAAGCTATGTTTGTCATTCAACAAATATTCATTATTCATTTAAAACCATTAAGTTTTCCTCTGATTCCAGTCCAACTTGCAGGGATGAACAAGTCTGCATTAGTCATGAAGGAACCTAAGACTTAGAGGGGGCTGTGGTTACTAAACAGGCAGGTATGACTTCTGCTAAGTATAGGAGAAGAGCACCCCATAGGGGCCTATCTGACTTCACGATGAGAACCAATGAAAATTAATTCAGCAATTAGAGATTCTACTAAAAAGACAATCCTAATATTACTATTCATAACAGAGATCCATCTTCCATTTGCACAGGCCTTTTAGTGAGGTGTAACCATAATGTAATAGAGTGATTTTCTCTTAAACAAACATAATAAATTATATTACAGGGAATCTCTGGGTTGGAAAGGAGCTTAAAGGCCATATTGTTCCGCCCTCTTTCTGATGCAGCTATTCCCTCTAGAATATGCCTGACACGTGTCTGCCTGAGTTCTGCACGGACATCTCCGAGGAGTGCTGTTTTTCAAAAGTCACCTTGGATTCTGTGTGTACATTAGAGCATACAGAGGAAAGTTGGTGCCATATACAACTCTCTCTCTCTGTGTCTTTTATTTATCATTTATCTGTCTGTATTTATCATCTATCTAAAACTTGTATGTATATCAATATATAAGTACATATATCAATAAATATGCAGTATATATAAATGTGTGTATGTGTGAGTATATATATGTATATATTTTCACACACACACAGAATTGTGCTGCAATTCTGCTATTTTGAGAGGGAAGTTCTAAGGATGTTTTAGAAAATAGCATTATTGTTGGAATACATTAGGATATATCTATACTCTCTTAAAATGACTAATTAGACCAGGAACACAAAAATGCATATAAAAGTCAGGAGGCATTTAAACATTATTTTCTTTGTAAGTATTTTAAAATAGTTTCACAGGGATAAAATCTGCATACAGCTTTTCTTCTTTTCTTCAATGGAAGCTGATGCTTACAACGAGGGTGGTTTAACGGAAGGACTTGATCAGGCCTTGGAGTCACACAGACGTGAGGTCGACTCCTGGTTGTCCTACTGAAAAGCTGTATGGCCTTACAGAAGCTGTTTGGTAGATCTGAGTCGTAGTTTCACCTGCAAAATGAAGCTAGTAACACTTTCTTTACAGGACAGTTATAAAAAGGAAATAAGCTTAGCACATAGTGAAAAACCAAGTTATTTTTTACTTTTTTATGAAGAACTTTGAAGACTGATTTTGTATCCTATTTTATGGTAAACAAACTAAGTAATAAGGATGTAAGATGATTTTTCTAAGGTTCCAAATTTTCTAAATACGAAGCCTGGGTTAATTATTTCTGATATATTATTCTTTTTTTCTGCCCTAAAGGATGTGCATTATTTTTCCTTTAAAAAGTACAAATCTATGCCTATATGCACACACACGTTTGTCATCTACCAGCACTGTCTGACTTTTCAGTTACATATGCGCATATTGGCCGACTCACAGACCTAAGACCTAAAACCTTCTTTTTTGAAATCAGAGCCTGTATCAGACATCTTTCAGGGAGAAGCATGTTTTAATTCAAAGATGTGTCTTTTGACTTTGGAAAGGTCTAGTAGTACCTGGAACTTCACCTGAGGCTTAATGTCATCTGTTTGACATCTCTCCCTGCAGTACTTTACTACAGGGCTGTGCCCCATTCCCCCACCTAGGTGCGGTACACTGAGCTCACCTCAGACCTTTGACAGGGTTGCTACATCATAGTCAGGGAATTAGAGTCATTCTAAGTGTCGTGGGATAAGGGATTTGTTTTGGTACTCAGAGCTTACGCAATCAAGAAGGAACTGGAAGAGTGAAGGTCCAGAAATACAGCTGGAGGAACAGAAAATGAGCCAGCCACTGTCTAGATAATCTGAGAATATGTGTGGCCTCTGATGTGTAAATATACAAGGGAGCTCCGGGGAGGGCTCCCTCCACGGGAGGGAGCTTGTGGAGGAAATGTCGCCTCTATGAGCTATCACCTCTGTGGCTCTGGAGGCGGGTGTCTGCTGGTGAGCCTGAGTTTGCTGTTGCTCAGCAGGGTCAGTAGTTGGTAAAAAGGGTTGGATGAGGAACAGACGAGAATGAGAACAAGATGAATGAGAGAATGAACAAGACAACCCATTGGGCAATTGGACTATGGCAACTGTCAGAGAATACTAACTCCTGTTCCACTTCTGCCTTCCAAAATCTTGTGTGAATTCTTCTTTGGCCAATTCTAACTTGGAACTATATGGAGAAGAGATTTGGGGGTAAGTTGTTTTGGTTTAACCAAATTGATACAGAATAATTCACCATAGTTATTTACTAAAGGAGACAAAAAGAAAAAGAGGTTTGTAGCATGTACACTTGTCTTCTCATCTATACTCACCTGAGAGTCCCCTTACCTTCCTGTGATATAGTCTACCAATAGGATACTGCAATTATTTATTATATTTTATTGTGGTAAATACACCTACAGTTGTAGACCTAGATCTCAAGTGTGCAATTCAATATGTTTTGAAAAAAATATATAGATGCTCCTCATATTTGATGTGGTTACATCTTGATAAACCCATCATAAATTGAGAACAGCATAAGTTGAAAGAGTATTTAATCCATTTATCCTATCAAACACCCTAGCTTAGCTTAGCCTGTGCTGTACATTCTAAGAACACTTCTATTAGTCTACAGTTGCCAATTATCTTAACTTTCATTTCAAGATTACTTTCCTTTCTCTTCTTTCACCAGAAGTAGGAGACACAGAAGGGTGTTTTGTAGACACGATAAGATGTGAAAACACAAAACACACTGTGCAAAGAATGCCGGCAACATAGTGCATGGTCGGCAGCGATTTTCAACTGGTGCGCTGCAAGAATTTTTAAAACATGCAATACCTGACTGTTTAATCAAGGTCACTGGCCTCTTTTCCATTACATTGTAAAATAAAGAGATGACAACAGCCAACATAACAATGCCATCTTCTGTGAATGCCCTGTCTTGAACCATAGATGTATAGGTCATATACTAGAGTGGCATCTAATTGGTCGTGTCACATAATAAGGTTGTATCTGATTGGTTAGTTAATTCTCGGTGCCAGAAATCCTTATATACAAGTATAGACACTTGATTTTTTAAAAAGTCACTTTGGAGCAAAAAAGGCAGATAGTTACTATTATTTTTTAATTCAATCAAAATTATACCAATTTTTATCAGATTTGCAAAGCTATAATTCTTCCTGTGCTGCGGAACTTCAGTAATTAGTTTATGTGTGCCATGAGATGAAAAGGTTGAAAATCACTACTGCAGAATATCAGTTGTCTACCCTCATGATTGCACGGCAGACCAGGAGCCTCATGAGAGGGTATCACACACACTCGATTAGCCCGGGGAGAGATCACAATTTGAACATGTATTGCTTTTGCACCACTATAAAGTCAATACATCATGAGTTGAACCACTGTGAGTCAGGGACCCTCTGTGCATCTGTGTAAAAAACACCCCAGTGAAACTTGGTAAGACTGAACCCAGTTAATGTGAGCTTTCCAAATTTGTTCTTCCTTTTAGTGTTAGGTAGGCTGTTGGAGGCTTATTTGTATTTTCACACATTTCAGAATTCATTTGTTCATTTCTGTGAAATGTCTGGTTGGGGTTTTTACTCATATTGTATTGACTATAGAAAATTTGGGGAGAATTAACATTTTAACAACACTGAGTCTTATAACCGGTGAGCATTGCATATCTCTTTACTTATTTATATTTTCTTTACTCTCAATAGTATTTTGTAGTTTTCAAGGTAGTCTTTGACACATACTTTTCCAATTTTATTCCTAAATATTGTGTCTATGATGTTATTGTAAATGACATTTTAAAACTTCATTATCCAAAGTTTGCATACTAATACTTGTATAGAGACTTGTCTCCTGTGACCTTACTTCATTCACTTCCAACTCCTGATAGGTTTTCTTAGAAAATTTTCTAGGATATTCTGCAAAAATTCTCATAGTACCTGTGAATAAATAGAATTTCTTCCTTTTCGATCTTTATGTGTTTTTATTTACTATTCATGCCTTGTCTTATAGGCTAGAACCTCTAGTACAATGTTGAATAAAAGAAGTTAAACATTTTCATTCTTTTCTTTAAATAAAGGCTAAAGAATTTAATATCTCATCATTACATATGTTGTTAATCATCAGATTTTGGGGTAGATGCCCTTTATCATATTAAGATGCTTCCTTCTATTTTTACTTTGCTTTCAGTTTTCACTGTGAATAGGTATTAAGGTTGTCCAATGGTTTTTTAATTAAAATGGTCATCTATTGATATAATAAATATTTTTTTCGTCCTTGTTTTGTTACTATGGTGAATTATATTGGCTTTGAATGTTGAACAATCTTGGTTTCCTGATATAAACCCACATGGTCATAACTTGGAATGCTTCTATAATGGTGGTTTGGATTCGCTAACATTTGTAGAAGGGTTTTGTGTCTATGTTTGAGGACAGGGTATTTGATCACAGATTTTTTTTTTAAATTGAAATGTCTTTGTCAAGTTTTGAAATCAGTATTTGGCTGGTATGATAAACCAAATGTAAAATAGTTCTCCTTTTTTTCAATTTCTGAAGGAGTTTGTGAATGACTATATTATTTCTTAAGTATGTTATATAATTACTAGTAAAAGCATCTGGAGTGTATATTTTCTTTGTGGTTATGGATTTCACATTTAAAACAACCTAGATTTTTAAAAATATTTTTGTGTTTTTGTTAGTTTTATATTTTTATAGTTTTATTTTTAGTTTTCATATCTTTGTTTTTTATGCCAGTTTTATAAAATTGTGTTTTCAAGAAATTTGTTATTTCATCTAAGTTGTTAAATTTATTGGTATAAAGTTGTCATAATATTGCTTATTGTCCTGCTTATGATGCCCCCTTTTATTCCCGATAATAGTGTTCTTTTGTAATTGTTCTCCATTAGTCTTGCTTGGATTTTCTCGATTTTATTAATTTTTTAAAGACCACTTTTTTGTTTTATGCTTTTCCTACTTATTTGGGATATAACTTTCTCTTTTTCCCTAGCTTCTTATAATAGAAACTTAGATAATGTATTTTCAATATTTACTTTTAATATAAGCATTTAAAATAATACATTTCCTTTTTAGCACCATTTTAGAGGTATTACACAAATTTTGATTTGATTTGTTTTTATTGTCATTCAGTTCACTGTGTTTTCTAATTTCCCTTATGTTATACTTTGATCCATGAATTATCTAGAAGCATGTGAATATCCAAATATTTGAGGACTTCTTCATATCCCGATTTTATTTATTATTTAATCATTTTTTATCAGAGAACATATGTGCAAGATTTCAACTTTCTGGAAGGTTTGAGATTTATTTTATAGTCTCATATACAGTCTACATTGACTATAGGTATAGTCAATGATAATAACATGATATGTTATATCATGTATACCTGAAACATGTGTATTCTGTAGTTTTAGGGTTATATTTTTCTAAAAATTTCAATTAGATTAAGGCAATTTATAGTGTTGTACAAATTTTCTATTTTATTTTTCCTCTAGTATTTCTAAAAATTTCTGTTTGAGGGATTAAAAAACCTATAACTATAGTTGTATATATTTATATTTCTCTTCATTTTTGTCATTTCTTGCTTTATGTATTTTGATGCTCCATGATTATAAGCACTGACAGGGTTGTCACATTCTCCAGAAGACTTTATCTCCAGAAGAATTTATCTCTTTTATCATTGTGATATTTCTCTGTTTGGTTTTGGTAACACTCATTGTCAAAATGCCTGTTTTATCTGTTATCAGTATAGCTATGCAAGATTTCATATGATTACTGTTTGTATGATTTATTTTGTCCTATTCTGTTTTTATTAACTATCAAGGTTCTTACAGCATATTACAGTGGATCTCTTGTAGACAACATTTAAGTTAATCTTGGTTTTGTCTTTTTAACTGAGTCTGAAAGAAATATCTTCTCTTAATTGGAGTGTGCAGTACATTTGTTTTTAATGTAATTGTCAGTGATTTGGATTTAATATAACATCTTACTATTTATATTCTACTTATTTTATCTTTCTTTTTTGATTTTTAGCTTTCTTCTTTTTTTTAGAATTCAGGTTCATTTATTCTTTTGACCCTTTAGTCATGCCTCTGTATTTTTTTAGAGTTGTTCTAGAAATTGCTACGTGATTATGAACTTTTCAGTCTACTCAGAGTTAATATTTCATCTCATCGCATGAAACATAAAACTCCTACAAAAGTATAATTCCTTTAACCCTCATCCTTTGTGCTATTGTTTTCATACATTTTACTTTTAAGTGTGTTAAAACCATAAAGTATATTGCTTTATTTTTGCTTCAAAAGTCAGCTGTGTTTTAAAAAGAATGAAGAGAAAAGCAATGTTATATGTACTTATCTATATATGTATCTCTGCTTTTGCTCATTATTTAATGCATATCAGAAATTCTATTCTCCAGTTTCAGAACTTTCTTTTATAGAGTATCTTGTAGTAGAGGTCTGCTGAACAAGAATTCTTTCAGTTTCCCCTTATCTAAAATACATTTATTTTAGTTTGAAGGTTATTTTTGCTAACTATAAAAGTTTAGGCAGTTGTTGGGTTTTGTTTTTGTTTCCTTTTTCATTGAGCACTGTACCAAATTTTCTCTTTTGTCTTCTAGCTTTCAGTATTTCTGATGAGAACTCAGCCATCAGTTGTATAATTGTTCTGGCTGTAATATATTTTTCCCCACTGGCTCTTAAAAAGATTTTCTATTTACATTTCAGCTTGAGTAATTTAATTATGTTCCTACATTTTCTGTCTTTTGCTTTTTAAATTCTACACGAGTTTACTGGTCTGGTATTTAGCAGTCGGAGTTCTTGGTTTATTTGGGGAATTTGATTATTATTTCTTTAATTATTCTTCATGTTTTTATTTTGGAAATAAACTATGTGTACATTATAACACTTGTGGTTGTTTCATAGTACAAGGAATCTGTTATTTTTCCTTAAAAACCTTTTTGCTCTCTATTCTTTAGTTTGGATAATAAACAGGAATCTGTCTAAGCTCACTGACCCTTTTTTCTGAAATCTCTAATCTGCTTCTAAGTCCACTCAGTACATTTCATTTCACATGTTATAATTTTAATGTTAAACTTTTAACTTAGGTCTTTTTCTCTCTTCTTACTTTTAAGCTATTTGCTTGGTTATATTTATATTATTTTTTTTACCATATGTATAATAGCTGTTTTAAAATTCTTGTCCACCAATTTTAATATCTGGGTCATCTTAGGATCTGTTTCTATTGTCTATAAGGTCTTTAAGTATTGGCCACATTTCTTCTGTATCTTTACAGATGTAGTAATTTCTCATCATATGCTGGACCCTGTGGATGATACATGGTAAGAATTATGTTGTCCTTTTTGTTCGGGTAAGCAGTTACATTACTGGTGGGTTAGGGGGGCCCTGTTAAAACTGTTTGTATTCTATACTATGCTGAATGCAGTTCAGTTTTGTCTTTAGTCCTAGGGTGTGGATCTTAGTTTAGTGTACGGTCCTTACTCTTAAAGGATGACATTTCTGAGGTCTGAACTGGATACCTAAGGTTCTCAGTGAGCTTGCTTTATTCTGTCTCCTGAATTATGCATAGACAGCTGGTATATCCATTCACCTTTAAGTTCTCCAACAGGCCTGTGGACTCTCATCACTTTTGAGGTTACCCTCTGTGCATCTTTCTCCTTTCCTTTATCCTGTCCTGAAAATTTAAGAATCTTCAGAAGTCCTGAACCCTGATACCTGTTTTCAGATCTCAGTGAGACTAATGTGCTCTGCGTAAGCTTTGCTTCGCTGTGCCATTTTCCAAAATGCCTTCTGAGTCTGAAAGCATAAGCAGGTGTAGAGCTCATCTTTATGTCTTCCTTTCCACTAACATTATTGTCCCATGCTTCCTTTTGCCCAAGGCTTGTAAGAGTTTCCTTGTACATTTCATTCAGTTTTGTAGTTGTGTGCAGTGTGAAGCGAAAACTCAAAGTCTCACAATTGCTTTTTAAACATCAGTTTCTTTGGGATACTTACATAGTTTCTTCCCTTCCCTTTCTTTTTCTTCCCCTTTTCCTCTCTGTTTCTTTTCTTTCTCTCTGTCCCTCTCTCCCACCCTCTGTCTTTTCCTTTCTTACTTCCTTTTCTTCCTTCTTTCTTCTGCAATTAAAGATATAACATCAACCAAACCCAGAATTAGTTTTTCCACTGCTTGAACTTCATCAGCATAATACCTACTCTGAATATTGATAACATGCATTATCTTCCTGGATCCCTCTGTAAGTAAAGAACAGTGACTATTTGGAATGGCACCTTCTAGATCAGTAGAGAGTATACAACGGACTTGCATAACAAGTTTCTTTGAATTCATTTCTTTGAGTGGTTAAGGTCTCTGTGTTGCTCAGCTGACTGCATCCCAAGAGAGAGATAAACGTGGACTAATGAAATAATGAATGTTGGAAGAGAACTTTCCACCTACTGTATACCTGAGTACTTTAATATTTGAAAAATAGCTTTTAAATCTCAATTACTCTTAAAGACAAAAGAGACTAGCATTGCTATTTAGATGTTCAGTAACTGTAAGGGAATCTTCTTAAATAATTAAGATAGAGGGATAGTTTCATCTTCTTTTGGGAATCAGTTCATCGGGTGGCCAGTGGACTGCAAAATTGCCCCAGATCCTGTACTTTTTAACCCATTCTCTGCTACACATTTTCAACTACCTTCAAGTTCTTCTAAAGTTTTCAGTCACTAGCCTATTATAGGTGCTGAATCACTTGCTTCACATAGGTTGCAATGGGCAAATGAAATAAGTGGGTTAATATTTTCTTAATCGAAAAGTAAATTTTATATTCAGGGGTGTTACACATCCAATTCTGAAACTAGATCATATTTCTGATTCATCTACCTTATCTTATGTGAAAAACAAATATTACACACTTTATCTCTTTCTCTATTTTATCACATTTCATCTTGTATTGTTTTAATATTATATATTATTTATTTGTTTTTTATTATCTATATCCCCCCACTATACTGGTAAGGTCTATTAGAACAGAGCGGGTTTTATCTATTTCTCTCTCTTTTGAGTCTAAATAGCAAATAGTATGTTCTCAGTAAGCATATTTTTTTTTGCATATATATATCTATTGCTTTTTTCTAGCTTACAAATCCTTGACAGTATGTAGAGTGTTACTCACCTATAACCTTTGTTTGCCTGTGGAAGGCTTAATAAGGATTGAATGATTTGATGAATGAATGAAACCTCTGAATATTTCTCTTAATGTCAATAAGTATTAAATTGAATGAGTATTTGGTTACTCAGCATTGAGAAAAAGAGGCAAGATCCAGAGCTTGGAAGGGAAGAAGACATGTTTGGTTTTTTGTGAAGTTTTGTTGCTGGCTATGGCCAGCATCTACAAAATCTCTTTTGGTATTTTCTATAGAAACAGTGATTCCAGACAGAGTATTGTTGAGTTGTGGGGGTCAGGGACTGGAGGTCAGGATTCCACAGTCTTTTCTTGGCTCTGTTATGCTGTCTTTGTACAGAGTGACCTTGGAGAATCACAGCCTCTTTGTGCTGCTCTGTCCCTATGGAGATGAGAGAGCAGAAGAGAAGAGCTTTCTTCCCTCTTCCCACTTAAGTGTTTGTTTTTAGCCTCATGAATTTGCCAGGGTGCTTAGATACCAAGGTGACAGATACCAGAGAAAATGTGACAACGAAAGGACTTTTTAGGAAGGCATATAGAAATGGAGAGCATTCCTAAAGGGGCGTGGAGCATGGGCTCTGGAATCATTTAGAGAAAAGTTTGCGGATCTTTTTATGAATTCAGTAGATAAGCAGCTCGGTGCTGTTCAGACAGGATCTTGGCTAAAGTTAAGGAAACGAGGTAGTTCTAATGAGCAGCGATCTGAGTCCCCCCGTAGGGGTCTTAGGTAGGGCAAGAACGGCAGAAGCTGCCACCAGAAAGAATTAGAATTGAATGTACCACCTGTCTTCCCTTAACACATTTGGCCTGTTGTGATGATGGCTATGCCAAAACCGAGAAGCCACTTCCAAAGGTATCCATCACATACCCTAACGTCCCACAAATCACGACTTGCTGCTCTGGCTCCAGCGTTCTCCAGTTCCATTTCGTTATAGTAGTAAATAATGCTGCTGTGGGCAACCAGCAATATATAGCCTTTTACTTATTTGGTTTTTTGGCTTCTTTGTTACCTGTTTGTAGGTTGGAGGGAGAGGTTTGGGGAGTTTTAGGTAGAGATAATAATGAAGATGGGGAAAGTCTTAGGAAAGAGACTCTTGGGAGAGTTCTCGGGAGAGTAAAATCTGTCTTTATTTTGCTAACATCTTCATTTACAGCCACATCAAGGAAGAGAGGTACTGGGAGAAATCTGGGGTTGCCATAACAACTAATAAACTATAATTAGTCAAAGAAGAGGGACTAGAGTCAAGAGTAACAAAAAAGAAGAAAAGAAAGAAAGAAAAGCCCCAAACAAAAAAAAAAGACAAAAACTGAAAATTAAGAAAAAAGAAAGAAAAGTGATACATTTAAGAAAAGAAAGAGTAACTTTTAAATGTACATTGATATGATATAAATGTGTGCTTTATAACATATTAATGGGGATATAGGACTATATAAAATATTGAAGGAGATATGAAAAATGACAACAATTTATATACAGGCATATTTTTTAAAAATTGAAATTCTGAAAGTGAGGGAGTTGATCTGAGATAACTAGAGGAATATCACACATACACACACACACACCAGGAAAGAAGCAACTTGAAACAAGGTGATTTGTGTTACAAGTTTTTAGAGGGTCTTTCCACGTTCGAACAGATGCATTATACAGGGGGGTAGCATTTCATTCTCCCGGGTCAGTGTCTTTTCCCACCCCACTTCCCCTCAAAGACCACTGTTGTGTGCTGCATCCGCCACACTCCTGGATGCCTGGAGAACTGTGCTAGCAAGAAACGACAGAAGGATGGTGCCTGGGAGTGGGGATGGCAGGGAACAGGCCTGCCGGATAGCATTCCTCAAAGCCTGGGCTGCTCGGTTTCAGGACATAAGTGGGTTTGTTCATTCGACAGGTATTTTTTGAGTCCCAAATCCCAACTGTATGTTGGGCACAAGCTTGTGGAGAATGGGACAGATGTGACCACAGTGAAGGTGATGTTGTGTGTGTGTCCATAATTGAGAGCTAAACTTAAGGAGTTGGGCAGGGAGGGAACCACACTGTCTTTAAATTCTATTTATAGGCTCTGCTGGGAAGCAGGGAGCAACTCCCTGATGGCTGTCCCAGAGCAGGAGACGGAAGAGGAATCTGAGGATGTCATTCAGGAAGAAGAGTAATGGGCATACTTTCATGCAGAAAAAAGGATTAAGGTGTCTGACGCTCAGAAGATTAAGATTTCCAGTGATCAAACAGGTGTGCATCTTTCACCTTGGATGAGCAATGCAGGGATCCCCTTTGCTGCTGATGTTAACCCCCCTTCCCTCTTGTGAGCCGGGAGGATCTTGGGTCTCTCAGTGGGCTCGACAACAGTGCCTTAGAGAAGAATGAGACTGATGAAGCATAGCTGTGTC
Organism: Carollia perspicillata; assembly: GCA_004027735.1. Classification (NCBI taxonomy): domain Eukaryota; kingdom Metazoa; phylum Chordata; class Mammalia; order Chiroptera; family Phyllostomidae; genus Carollia; species Carollia perspicillata. Next base: position 4,680 of record PVKM010009861.1, on the reverse strand, counting down.
TGTTTTCAGTTAAAAACATTACCAAACTCAACTACAAAAAGCCACCTTACAGAACAAAAAACTTGCGATGTGCAAAGTACAATGGAAATCTCCTGGCTGCAAGCAGAATATCTTTGGCTGCCAAGACAGAAGGACCTTGAGGAAGACAGAGCATGAAAGGGATTCAGCACAAAACAAAAGTCAGAGCACAATGGTATGTATTTCAGGCACATGAAAGGCTGTGCAGTGGTATTACTAAAGAGACACGGTTTTCCTGCAGAATGGGGGCAGAGGGAGAGCAGAAACCCAATCAGCCAATACAATCGTGGCAGAGAAACAGATTTGGTCCTATAAAGGGAGAGAGGAAAAAGCGTATTTTTTATGAATTAATCTCGAGTTGGTTTTCAGAAGTTGTTCAGAAACAAGCGAGCACATGAATAATACATGCTGTACACAGGCCCAAAAACACAGAGCTATCTCCAGTTGAGATTTTGAAAATGAAGGCATTCAGAGACATATAATTGAATAAGGGGACCAGAGAGAAGGCATCTGAAGGTTGGATGTGAGCAGCAGCGGGGAGCAGATATCTTGGGAGGAAAAGGCACATTTCTTATTTCTTCAATTAGGTTTCAAATTTTGGGATGGCTGCAATCATTCCTTCATCTTTTACAAACTTGAATTTTCCCAAGTTTCACACCACAGTGCTTTGTACACAGTAGATGCTCAAAAGTATTAATAGATGAATGGATTCAATGTTGATGTAGTGGCAAATTTGTCTGATTGCTAAGCTGGTAATTATTGTTACATTGGTATGAACACAGAAAAGAAGAAATCTTGTATTTTTGGGCCCAACATTAATACAAGTGATATGCCCTTCCTTTAGTTGCCTAGACTGATAACTCAATCCAGAGATAGTGAGCCTCCAGTAATGTTGTATATGGTGGTGCATTTCATTGATTAGCCAATCACCCCAGAGTAGCATGCTTACTTAATCTAAAGTCTGCAACAGTGAGCTGAAGTTAGAGGTCTTTATCAGTGGCTCCACAGAACAACAGTCCCACAAGAAGCTCTGTGGAAAAAGAATTCCATGCTCAATTAAGCTGAGGAAATGCTGCTTTCTATATTCCCCTCATTATCATTTAAAAGGCTCAGAGATCCTAGAGTAAATTGCCCTGTTGAACCTTGTTTAATCCAAAGCTTTCCAAACTAAGTTGACCATGTAAGTTTTCCTTTTTCTTGATTTCCTTCCCCTTCTCCTCCTTGTCCTCCTCCTTTTTCTTCTTTTAAATACACATTAGCATTGTTCAGAATTATTTTTCCATGAAGTGAACTTTGAGGAATTCTGGTTTGGGGGATTGTTAAGAAGCAGGGCATGTACACAGTACCTTCCACGTTCTATGAATGGAGATGAGGCTGGGAAGAGTAACTAGCACAAGGCTTATTTTCTGAGGGGCTCCTTTTTTTTTATCCTCACTTGAGGACATGCTTATTGATTTTAGAGAAAGGGGAAGTGTGGGAGAAAGAGAGGGAGAGAAACATCAATGTGAGAGAGAAACATTGACTGGTTGCCTCCCTCACATGCCCCAACCAGGGACTGAATCCACCACCTAGGCAGGTGCCCTGATCAGGAACGGAGCCCATAATCTTTCGGTTTATGAAATGATGCCTCACCGAGTCACACCAGCTGGGGCTCCTATGGGCTTCTTGTTGCCAGTGGAAATGGGATTCTTACGGTGTACGAAAAAAGCATTTCAGGGACCATGCATGGGAAGACAAAGTGAGGTGGTAAGATTTATTACAGCTGGAGCAGACATGCAGGGCTGTCCCTAGGTGTCTGGAGTCTGTCTCATCCACGGCCAGATGGTTCAGCCTTGTCCTGCTGTAGAAGAGGTCCAGCCTTGTCCTCACCGAGCCCAGGAAGGTCAGGGTCTAGAAATTCTGTGCCGTTAGTTCAGTCCATGCCAAAGCTTAGGTCAATTCTGTCTCTGTCCCCATCCGGCTAGCTTAGTCTCTGTTCCCATCTGCACTCTTGCTGGTGCTGTGCCGCTATATCCAGGCTTGTGCTTGGAGCTACGCTTGGAGCCTGTGCAGCTGCTGACCTGCACTTGGGCTTATGCAGCTGCTACTGAGAGAGAACGCATAAACAAACTGGTGAATGGGCTCATGTTCTGAGCTCATGTACTGAGAGAGAGGCCTTTGTTAAGCTTTGATTATATTTCCTCAGGCTTGGGAAGGAGCCAGCTGGTCTTCAAACTAACCAATAAACTTCTCAATCCTTCACGGGCTTGTGTTGGGCCCTCTCCCTACCCAACACATTTCCTAGATGTTCCAGGGCTCTGTGTCCCTTTTTCAATCCAATCCTTTTCTCAGGGTAGCTTCTGCCCCTTATGGTCACCATCGTGGCTCCTACTGCACATACCTCATAGTAGAAGCACCTCCCCCGCACCATCTTGGCTTCTATGGGGCATGTACTAAGCAGAGGAAGTTCCCCTGCTGTTTTATCCGTCCCCCTCAGTAATCCTGGCTCATGACTAGTAACTGATTCTTCCTATCTGCTACTCACTTTGGCATTAATTCCCAGGGAGGCTATGAATGTTATAACTTCCTAGTAAATCAGGCTTAATGTCCAATTCAGCTAATATATTAAAATTAATGTCTGATTCTCTCTGCTCCCTTTCTTTATTTACAACTAACTAGCTACCTATGCTAACATTCGGATGTAGTAGAAGAGACAAACCATCAACCATACACATGCCTATGTCTCTGCCTCTAACAATAGGCTGTGATCCTTGTAAAGCACAATGCAGATGAAATCTCATCATCCAGCAGGGTCTTCTCACTCCAACCCCACTCCCAAGTTATATATCATGCCTCCTATGCTTGGGCCATTGCCTTCACCCCCAATCATGGCCACTGTGGTTTGTGAGTAAAGCTATGAGTGTGTCTCTCTGTTGCACAGATCTGCTCCTATAAATTAAAGCACTCGGTGTCCTCAGAACAACTGTTGCTATTATTCACGAAATCCTCAGTTTGCCCCACACCATAGCTGCTTGGAAGAGTGGCACCATACATTCTTTGCTACTCAGAAAAGATAAGGGACTGCTGCAGTGACTCTGGCTGCTGACATGCTCAGTAAACAAATCATATTGCCCCTGTTGTACAGCTGTTTTTAAAGCAACTTCTCCCAGGGAATGAGACCTACATTCCTGAGTCTCTACCACAACCTGGACTAATGTGAAGAGGTTCTATCCAGCCTCAGTAACAGAGGGATGAGCCCATGGAGTATCTAGAGGACCAGTGTGATGATACATTTTTAGCCAATAGTATTATATGATCCCCACATACACCTTTCCCCCCATACTGGGTAGTGTTGTTTGTATGGCTGCTCAGTGCTCCCTCCCATAGAAGTAACAGGAGATGGTAGTTGCTACTTTCCCCCTGGGATGTGCAAGGTGAAGAAGAGGGAGTCTACTTCTTCTATTAAAGTTAGTTATTTGCATTTCTAGCCCAACCATTCATTATCTTCCATCTCCGTACCCGTATATACGTTCTGTACAGTTTTATGTTACTCACTTCGGTGATATCATAAGACTTACATCAGTTTCAAGATCAGTCAATCCTAGATTCACCACCTTTGCCACTAACTATGGGACTCTGGGTATGTTAACCATCTTGACCCTCCAATTCTTCACTTGGAAAGTGAGGATGGTATAGCTTGTCACAGAGATGATCAGATTATGTAATGAGCCACTGTATACAGAGGTCCTGGTATAATGGCAAACACTTAACAATTACTAGTTTCCTCCTTCTCAATTTTCCTCTCGATCAGTTCTGTCAAATAGAACTTTCTGTGATGACAGAATCTTTTTTATGTCTGTGCTGTCCAGCATGAAGCTACTGGCTGCATGTGGCTAAGTAGCACTTGGAATATGGCCAGTGCAACTAAGAAACTGAAATTTTAATTGTATTTAGCTTTATTAATTTTAATAGCCACATAGGGCTAGTGGCTACCATACTGGATAGCACAGCTCTAGCTCTAGATAAGTTAACTAGCAGATTTTAACAGGGCCCAGACAGTGGGAGCTGCCATGAGGCCTTGGGAGAATTCACACACCCATTTTATTGGATGTACTCCTCAGGGACAGAAGGCTGGGTCTTGGTTTTTCAAACACATGTGAGCTGGAAGAAAAAGATTTATGTGCTACAGAAATGTGGGAGGGTCATTGGACTCTATCCTACATTATTTTATACAATTATATCCACCTTTCCAATCATCAATCCAGAAATGAAATAATGTTATTTGCCAAGAAGATTTTAGAACCTTGCCAATCAACAGATTGCATCACCTAACCTTATGTGAAGTCACTTCTCCCTTAGATCTAAGCCAAATTTATAAAAATCAAGGTCTTGGAAATGTTAAAACCATTAGAAATAGGAAATTTGAGAACGGGGTGGAGGGATGTAAATTTGGTTAAAAATTAGAATAACATGCAATATTATTTTTACAGTACAATTTACATATCTAAAATCATTTTTCTAAGAAAAAACACAAAATGTATTATGTATAACTTGATTTGCTCATAAAATTATCATTTAAGTAAAATTAGAGATGTGAAGAACTGGAAAAACAAAATGGAAAAAATAGAATGGAACAGATTTTTTACTGATTTATTTTCTTTACATATTTATTTAACAAAAAGC
>PVKM010009860.1:0-36046 GCA_004027735.1 Carollia perspicillata | reverse complement strand
TTTTGATTTTCAGTTTGATTTCTTCTTCAGTAGATGGAACACTCATGAATCTTTTTTTAATTTCCATGTAGTTAAAAGTCTTCTAATAAACTTTTTAATACTGATATTTTTTCTTGATTCTACTGTTGCCAAAAACCATATTCTATATAATTTCAGTCTTTTGAATTTTATTGAGACTTGCTTAATGGCTTAGTCTTGGTTAATTTTTGGTATGTATTTGTGTGCACCTGAAAATAATGTTATTTGAGGGTGCAATATTCTACATTTGTCAAATAATCCAACTTTGTTAATTGTGTTCAGATTTTTTACATCATTCTGAGTTTTGTGGTTGCTTGGTTTTATCAGCTATTAACTTATGTATGTTAAAGTCTCCCATTATGATTATAGTTTATCTATTTTCATGTAGTTTTGTTAATTAAAAATGTTTAAAATTTATAGGGTGCAATCAGATTTATGAATATGATAGCTTTGAAAGGAATTGAACCCTTTATTATTAGAAAATGCCCATTTAAAATATCCAACCTGAATATTTTTATAAATTCCAATTATCCATAGATGTGCTTATCTATACATATCTATATGTATATAGAAATATAGAGATGGGTAAAGATATACATATGTGTATAGATAGAGAAGACACAGATAGAAATAGAGACAGAGAGCAGGGGGGGGGAGGAGGAGGAAGAGACAGAGATAGGTATAGAGATAGAGATCCTATTGGTCTTCTTTCTCTGGGACTCTGACTGATACACCAGCATTTCATGCAACCCCAGAACTCAGCAAAAATTTTGTGAGAAGAAGCAGTCATGTGTTTGAAGCCCCTGGTGTTCATTTTTTTTTTATCCCAGTCTCCTAAGACTACTAAAATCTTTGCTGGTTTCTCTTTTCCCCAGCAAGGTTCACTCCCACATATTTTCATGGCTCCCTGGCCTTTCACAGGCAACTCCCCAAATTTGCAATGCTCTCTTTTCCTAAAGAACAACTGAGGGATGGGAGTAAAGGACAGAAAACTGTACTTGAACAAGAATTAAAATAAAATTAAAAAAGAACAACTGAACTTCCAAACCAGGACTTTAGACTTTTTTGTGAGACTTTGTTTAACATTATTCACCCACACATCCATTTCACAAATATTTTTTGAGATTCTGTCATGTCACAAAACTGACCTTCTTGCTGTCATGGAGTTTTTAGTTTCAATTAGAACAATTAAATTGGAAAACAATGACTCATGATTGGGGGTAAAGTTTTTACCTGTAGACATTGAAATGAGATAAAAATAACATAATGTATATGCTGGAATAAAAGAATTGATTTCTCTTTTATTTGGGAAAACTTTAGTCTGGAATCAAGTCCTTAATATTTTCAATACTAAATGTCTTTTCTTGCTTCTTCTTCCAGAAAACATGTAACAGGTTAACAGCAGCTTCAACAATCAGAAAAAGCCAGGCACACTTTAAATAACACATTTTTTAAAGTCTCAGAGGGCTGTGGAAATAACAAGGACTAAATGAACTAGAATTCGAAAGAGCAGGGAACATCTCCTAGGTGGCCTGGGAGCATTTGTTGATTGTGGGTACGAACTCATGATTGGTCTTCACCTTGGGAGTGAGTCATGAAAATGTATGGAGCACTTAGATAGTGTGAATATATTTTCAGTACAAGTTGGGGGTGGAAGAGAAACGAGAGGTGAGTCTGGAAAGGGGGTAGAGGTGATAGGGGAGGTACAGGCACCGAAAACACTCATCTGCTGTGAACTATTCCCAATGGCAAAAGGGAGCCATTGAGGCATTTTCAATAGGTGACACAATTCCATTCACACCTCTTGTGTTTGACATATAACTTACAATCTTTCTAGATGAGAACTGCTTTTAAATAAAAGAGATAGTATAATTTATTAATGTACTCTTCCTCCCCCCAACTTACTGGGGTGTGCAGCATCTCCTTTGAAGTCTACATACAGTTACTCTGGGTTAATAACAGGAGTGTTTACACTATGGAGATTGGAATTTACTATAATCTATGGCCTTTTTTCCCCTTCTGGACAGCAAATTGATAAATATATACCTGTAGGCACCAGAGTTCAGACCACAGAGGACTGGGGTCTTCAGTCTGTTAGGGACCATTACAATATGCAAACAGGCCTGTGTACTCTGGAATGTCGTGGAGCCTCCAGGTGTGTGTCAGCAAGTCTCCTCCAATGCCAGCAAGTGACCACCAATGCCTAGGAACTGAGTTCCTAGACTCTAAACTCCTGTAGCCATATGTCTAACCTGTGGCCAGGCCAGGTGAACTACAACCTCTGACAGTGAATGGACCTAAGTCTTAATGCCAGATGAAGCTGCTTTGTCAACTCAAATGATAGTAAAGTTCACTAGACAAAGATGTGGATTGGTGGCAGTCACTGGGAAACAAATAAGTAAATTAATCTCATTTGTACTACAAAGTAATTGAGATGTCCTGTAAATCAAAGAGAAATAAACTTTGTAATTCAGAGCTCTAATCAGCCAGTACTCAGGTTCATTAACTTAATCAGAGTCTTAAAGCACTACATCAATAATCTGTTAAGGATTTTGAGACATGAGCATTTACCAAGAGTAAGTTAGATGAGACAGTGGACTGACCTGATTTCCCAGGAGGGTCTCTCTCTCAGGCCCAGACCTATTTGAACTATAACTGTACAACCATACATTGCTCCAAGTGCTTATTTGTATTTTTTCTGGACTTTTAGTGAATAATTAAAAACAGAAATCCAAATCCATTTAATTTGCAATACCCGGAACTGAGAACCCAGTTTGTGAATTCTCATTCTATCATTTGTCTTGAAGTCTGTACATGTCTGTGGGTCAATACCATTTCCAAAGAGGAAACTTGCTGAGATAAAGGAAAAGAAAATTAAACTTTACTTTGTATTATAACAATTTTCTAGCTCTGGTAAGGGTGTGGTGAGAAAAGGAGTTCAAGAGTGGTGGTTAATTGAGTTTTAAGAAGGCATCTACTGATTTTCTTTTCCTGTGCTAATTGTATCCTGCCTTATCATGTCACTCATAGTAGCAGAAAATTAGTGGGAGATGTAATTACAAATAATTAACATGTGTTTTGTAGCCTCCATGAACTGATTATTTGTCATTTTATCCAGTCTTAACAAGGACTCTCTTGAGGCAGGTGTCATTATTCCCATATTAAATTGGAGGAAACTGAGGCTCAGAAAGGTAACATGACTTGAAGGTCAGAGAGTAAATGGAAGAGTCTGTGTCAATCCCAGGTGACTGGCTTCAAGTCCAATGGTTTTCCCACTATACCAGCACTGTCTTGATATTCTGCCTTGGTTTCATATTAATTGTATTATTGGTCATGGTAAGAATATTAATGAATACAATTACCAATGATTTAGTAAGGGAACAATTTTAAAAGCTTAAGTTTATTAGAAATGGCCAATTTAGTTTTATAAGGGGTAGGTCATACTGAAATAAGTGACTGGATTTTCTAGGATATAGTTTCCATAGTGACCATGGAAATACTGACATTATATTCTTGGAATTCCAAAAAGGTTTTGGTAACATCTCAGAGATCATTAGCTCAGATCTTGGACTGGGGATAAAGTACCTTATTAGATAGAAACCAGGCTCGAAATAGCAACTAAAAGAAAAGATTTTTCTAGCTGGGAAGAAGGCAGCTGTAGAGCACCTCAGGGTCAGATTGGGTACTCTATTGTGATTCATAGGAATATTTAGAATTGTAAATGTGATGCTGCTGGTGTATCGACAATATATAAGTCACAAAAAAAGTTATCTACCCCAATTTAAAATAGTGCATTTATTTTTAATGCACTCCAAATAATTATTACAATTAATCTAAATATTTTTAAAAGATATAAAGTCATGTGGCTAAACAATTATCTGAATGTAGAGACCAGCTTAGCAAGAAAGTATACGGAGCCTTCAAGTCATTGTATTTTGTTTTGTTCTAGTAGTAAGAAAGGTATAAATAATGAATATCTAAGAATTAAAAACAGGATGGTATTAAATAGAAATGTATGCATCTTGAAGTCAAAAGGAACAAATTGTCACTTAATTTTCAATCCATGGTTAACAACTTTCCACTGACCTTCAAAATTTTCATGAACTAATTTACTCCAAGTTGTTATCTATTATCTCCATATACCTCTCTCTCTCTTTCCTCCTTTATCCCCATTCTACCTCATGCAAGCTTTCATTCTTACTTCTATGTTTTTTGTATATCCAAAAAATGTCTCTTTGTTCTGCTTTCTCAATTTGTTCCTATTTGATGCCCGAACTCAAAGCCCAATCCCATAAACAAATAAATGATTAAATGAATAAATTAATTTATCTCTTTTTGTCTCTAGTAGTCAACCATACCTTCATGAATGATCTTTTCATGGCTTGAAGCTCCAACATTTCTCTGCCCCATTTGCATTTTTAGAATTTCAATTCGTTTGTTTGCTATTTTATGATTACCAAACTACTTTAGATATCCCTGTAAATACTAGATGTCCTTATAAAGTTAAAAGGTCCCAGAGAACCATAATTAAGCATCTCATTTCCTTTATACTTTCCATGGCATCTGGAGGGGAGGTAGGAAAACTATGACCCGTGTGCCAAAGTTAGTCCTCTGCCTGTTTTTATTGGATTTTTTTTATTTTAATCTTTTTTTGAGATGAATTTCCTTGCAATGTCTTTGTTGAACATTGGTACCAGGATAATTCTGGCCTCATAGAATGATTTAGAAAGTGTTCCCTACTATTCCATTTTTGAAAGAGTTTGAGGAAGATTGATACTAATTCTTCTTTAAATTATTGGTATAATTCATCTGTGAATCCATCTAGTCCTGGGTTGTTCTTTATTGGACAACCAATTATTTTTGTACAAACTGTGAGCTAAGATAGTTTTTATACTTCTACATCATTGAAAAAAATAAAAAAGTAAACATTTTATGACATGTGAACACTATGTGACATTCAAATTTTAGTACCCATAAAGTTTTATTAGACTAAAGCCATGTTCACTAATTTATGTGTTTATTGTCTATGGCTGCTTTCACACTCCAAAGCAGAGTTAAATAGTTGCCATAAAGCCCAAAGAACTAAAATGTATGTATTTTTACAAGTGCCAAAATCCATATAAGGCACTTTGCATGTGATATTATTTCTAATCCCAAAAAGAGCTCTGCCAGATATTATGTCCACAGTTTTATCACTAAGGAAACAGAGATTCAAGGTGGGAGGGGATAGTGGGAGTAAAGGAGGAAGGGTTTTCAGGAACATGTATAAAGAACACATGGACAAAACCAAAGGGGGTGGGATCAAGAGTGGGAAGTGGGGATGGCTGAGGTTGGGGGAGTGGTGGGGGGAAATGGAGACAACTGCACTTGACCAACAATAAAAAGTGTGGGAAAAAAGAAGTTAAACATATACTTACCATGTAATTCAGTCATTCCATTCCTGCATGTTTACTAAAGAGAAATAAAAGCAAATGTACATAACAATACTTAAAAAAAAAAGAAACAGAGACTCAGAGAGGCAGTAACTTGTCCTGTCGCATGTGTGGTTAACCAGCGGATTTGGGAGTCTTTCAGTCAGTACCTGGTTCAAAAACAGATATTTCTCTGTATTGTACTGTCTTCCAAAGGGCATTATTCAAGGACTCCATTTCTGTTTAAACCTCATTTTGTTATCCTCAATACCTTAAAGGTAGTAACAAATCCTAAATACATGGAGTAGTTGATGTCAAAGTAGATAGGACAGTTGTGCAAAGTCGGAATCAACACAGCATTAATTTTCTTCCAAGAAAGTATTTTACAGAGAGGTGGTCTGTTGCTTGTTAGCACCTTGCAGGCTCCAAGTAATCAGAATTTTCCAAAGAAACAGAACTTTTTGGATCCCCCAAAGCCCCAAGATCTTAAAGTATCTTATTTGTACAGTGTTTTATTCCTAAGGTAAAGATTAAATTATAGTCAGTCTAATTTTAATTAGTTTTTTTCCTTCTAATTCTGTATAATCATAATGCTAATGCATATAGCACAAATATCACTTAGAAATATAATATTTTATTAATCAAAGCCTTCCATGTCTTATCTGGCATCACTGAGGTGAGTTAATGGATCAGGATTTAAGACTAGGATATAATTCTAGGTCTTGCTATTAATATCATATTCAACCAGGAAACTACTTTTTAGTATCAATGGTCAAAATAATGTATCAATGACAAAGTTGTATTAGAGAAGAGGTCATCCAGTGGTGAAAGGATACCTCCAATTCATGTTGGCTTTAGCAGATGACTGTGGTTCAGTTTTTACCTGCATTCCAGGAATAGAAGATCATCCATCATTCCAATTCTCAGTGTACTACTTCACTTGGGTCATTGTGAACAGCTGGAAGATTCACTCTCAGATGTCTACAACCTATGACAGAAGAAAAGAGTCAAGGATTACAGTATGTTTCAGTTTGAATATACACTTGGAGTATGGGACTGTTGGTGAAAGCCATCATACTATTGGAAAGAATCTATTTTAATATCTCAGGAAAAAATGGCATATTTTGCTAATACTATTTTTTGTTTAATGGCTTATGTTGCTCACTTATCTTTGGTTTTTCATATGAATATTTTAACTTCTACACTTTGGAAATTAAAACCACTCTGTTTCATATTTTGGCAATTTATTTCAATTGTTCATGCTGTTCTACCTATTATATTAGATTAGAGAATATGGTTAATTAAGATCTATTTAATCTTACTTCTAGTATATGTTTACAAGAAAATTAATGTTATATTCATAAGGAGACATTCATCCCAAAGACCTTCCATTATTCACCTTGGCTTTGATCATTTCATTATGCTAGTCAAAACCCTCACAGAAACACATTTTTTTCAACAGTAGAAAAAAATTGAGAAACAAAGCTTCTATCCCTGCATTTTCTTACATATCTATTCAAAAGTGTCAACCTAATTTTCCTTAAAATAAAAACAATGGATCCTGAAATTTTACTTAATATTCTTTCCTTGGAAACAACTTTTCTCTAAAATTGAAAGATAGCCAACTAACCCAATTTCTCATGTATATTGCTCATTCTTTATTTCTCTTTCTATGCTATTTGTTTTACCAAAAGTTCCATTTTCTGAGAGGAAAAAATATTTCAGAAAGTCCACACTGATGGCTTTTAAGTACCATTTTTGCCAATGGACACAGGTGAAGAGTTGTAGTCAAAATAATCAAACTCTAAATTCCCATATCATATCCAACTTCCCTAGCAGGCTTTTGAAACTATACATTTAAGCAACAATCCAGAAAAATTTATAGCAGATAGGAACTTCATTTCCACATCTGTCTCTGGTTTCCTACCAGGTGAGGTTCTCCAGGAGACCTCTTGCTTCTTCGCCTCACCCTAGAACAAAGAGGGCTGCTCCAGGTTTCCTATCCTTGGGCTGCACAGTGGCTTTGCCTTGACTTACAGGCTGAGAGCATCTCCCTGCTCTAGCATCACCTTACCACAGCGTCATCATGAATAGCAGAGAGAGGACCGCCAAGAGAGGAAAAAGAGGGACGCTTCTCACATTCATTTTTATTTATATGATCCCTTCATTTTTTCTCTCAAAAATTACATTCCTGGCATATATATATAATTATAATATAATTATATATATATTACATATATAATTATATATAAGACATATATATTATGTATATATAATATATATAATATATATATTATATATATAATTTTTGAGAGAAAATTATATTCTTGGTAATATATATATATACTACCAAGAAGTTCACTTGTCTTTCAAGTTCCTCTTTCTCTCACTACATATATGCCAGGCACTGTGCTAGGCACAGGGCCATAATGATGCACAAGGCAGCAGAGTCTGAGCTCATGCAAGGCTACATAGCCACTCCTGGCTCCCACAGTTATCCATAGTCTCCTTAATAGTTTAAAAATTGTGACTATCATGTGTCCAGCTCAAAGGATAGTTGAATTAGCTCTAACATTGCAATAAACAATACAGAATAAGCTAGGTACAAAGCGCATTCAAATATTCCTCTTAACTTGACAAAGTTTTATGAGTACCCTCCATGTCCCAAGCACTGGTGTTTATGTGCACTGATGTTTAACATAAACTGGTGCATGATGAGTTAATAGTAACATTAACTAGTCATGAACAAGTTTAACAAAGGTTTGCATTTTGTCAAATAGCCCATACTCCGGTGAGAGAAAATAGATGTTATGGAAGTACACAAGTAAATTAATAAAGCTGACAAATCCATAGTAAGGTGGACTATAAAAGAAATTAAAGTGTGTCATGAACTTGAGAGTGACTAAGGCAGAGCAAGCAGGAAGGCCTACATTAGCCATGGTGGTGGGTGTGAGGCGCATAAACTAAAAGAAACCCACCTGAGCAAAGGTCTGGGGTAACAGTACTCCAGACAGAAGAAGCAGCATCTGTAGAAGCCTTGAGCCAGGAAAAGGCTGGCATGTTCTAGAAACAGAACATGGCTCTGTACAGAGCCACCAGTGCCTGATGAATAAGTGATGGTGGTGCAGAATGAGGAGCAGGGGTAGCAGGGGCCAGACGGCGTAGAACCTGGTAAGCCAAGACCTGGACTTTGGATGTGACCCCAAGTGAGGTGGGAACATCTTGGAAAGTTTTAGGTATGTGTGGTATGATTTATACTTTTAGAAAACCCTGCTGGCTGCTGTGTTGCTTTGTGGACAATATAATGAGGGAGGCAGGAGCAGAAGCAAGGAGATCAGCAGGTACAACACGACATAGGATGCCTCCAAAGTTTGATACTGCAGTCGTGTTCAGAGAGTGAAAAACAACTGCTGAGTTACTGTGCAAACAGAGCTAGAGGTAGAGGGCCTCTGCCTACACAGGGTGCCTGAGGGCAGACCTCGGGATATTTTCCTGAGGAATCCTCCTATCTCCAAGCAGACTGTGTAAACAAAGTAGCTGGCTTTCAAGTAGGACAGGCTGCGTAGGAATCCTGTTCTGTCACATCAGCGCTCCAGCCTCAGTTTTCCCTTCTGTGAAGCAGAGCTAACGATCCCTCCTCTCAGGAGGGCTGTGGGAGTAGATGAGACAGCACAGGTGGAAGCATTTGGGAAACGTTAGCTTCCTTTGTCCCTGGGGGTGGCACATTTCATGGAAGTGGTGCAAGGAACAACTTACTATCCTCTGCATCCCAGACTAGAAGAGGCCATGTTTAGAAATGACTTTTCCATAAGAAGCATGAAGGTAATGTAATTAAGGGACTAGGAAGGTCATTTCTACTTATTTAATTCAATCAATAAAAATCTAGAACTAAGGGAGTAAAAAAAAAGTCAAGAAAAGCAGTCATGGAAAAGGGTTGCCCAAATTCATGCCAAACCAAACCTCACCTCTGCGTCACACCTTCTCAGAGACAAAACGTAGTTGCAAACTGTTTCAACATGCATTCCTTTTTGCAACACGCTCTGGGAATGTGATTTGGATGGTGAAGCAAATTTGGACAGTTTGGATCTACATGTAAAGAAAGGGCCAAAATGAAGGTTGGAGTAGTAACTTCCACCTGCCAGCCAGTGGAGGGGTTTATTTGGGTAAATGGTTTTCTAATTGACAGTTTTAGGCCCTGGCAACTGCAGGAGAAATGGAGTCCAAATCCTTTTGAGGGACTGTAACTCTAAAAGCTGTGTTAATGCGATAGATTAAATGTACCAAAGCTGAGGCAGCCCAGCAATGGACCCCTGTGTTGGGGACAGCCTTTTCCTGATTTCACAACTGTTTGTTTTGATTGCTTTTAGTGTTGCAAAGCCCCATTGCCTCCCTTTCAACCTTCTGGCCCACCTCTACCCATATTGCTGGTTCATTTGAGCTTCCCTCCAAATTTTGCTTCCTCTCAAATCCTGTGCTAATCATGTGCTCAAAGATTCGGGGTGGTCAAGTGTGGTTACCCTAAATAGCACCCTAAACAGCAGTGTCATCCAGGATTCTCCTTATTCCAGGCACTTTTCAAAATGGGTTCACACATGTGGTCTGTGCAGCAGTCAACACATGCTGGGTAACAATCTCAAAAATCTCAGGACCTCGTGGGTCAGTAGTTGGTCTATGTTTTGGGTAATTGGATCTGAGATCAGCTGGCTGAGTGGCTGAACTTTGGGGTATGTGTTTTCTGGGTGGGTTCCAGGCTCTGGGTTGTGGGCAGGTGTGCCCCACCGTGCCCCACATTTCCTTTTTCATACTGAGACGAGTAGCTACTTGGGGCCGGCCCTCTGGGCAGGTGAAAGAAGCTTATGAGGGCAAACCAAATACACATTTTAAGCCTCTGCTCACGTCACTGCCTTTCATATCCCATGGGCCAATACAAACCAGTCATATGGCCCACCTAAAGTCAAGGAGCACAGAAATATACTCCTCCTCAGAGGAAGAAAGGAAAGTCACATGGCAAAGGTCACAGAGATGAGTGAACAGTTAGACACCAATGAGCAGATCTACTCAACATTCTTCTCCAAGTCCTAGTCTTGCCCCAGATCTTGGTCCATGGTGCGAAGAGGAGACATGGAGAATATGGAGCCACTCTAAGATATTATGTTCATTTCCTCACCTTCTACTCCATTTACTCTAATATTTGGAGTTTTCCTGGGTCTTACTAGCCTATGTGTACTAATTAAGTCACTTTAATAACAACTCTAACTTTACGAGTTATGCTCCCATTGGTGTAATATAAGATCCACTTGAAAAACTTCCCCCAGTTAAACCTGGGACTCCCCAGGAGTGGTTGACATGATGTCAGAAAGACGCATTTTGTCCTGCTATGGCAGCCTCTTGCTGATGTTGATGCTGATGCAGATGCCTATAAATCACCCAGTATTCCCAGAGTCCCTGTGACAGCTTCCCAGAGCTCTCAAATTCTAAACCTCAGCGTTTTAAACAGGCAATGCATTCCCCTAGTTTCCATGGTGAGGCCAGGGGAACAAAGCTACATGTTCCCCTGCCACATTTTGGCACCCTTTTTGTCATATTCTGAAGAAGAGCTGCTGACCATCCTCATGTGAAACTAAATACAGTAGGTGCCATCAATGTCCCCTGATATGTTTCTCAAATCGTTTTCTCCGCTCCAGCTAACTTCCAGCCTCCAGTATCTGTATCTCTGTGACTAGGGGAGGTGGAAAAGCCTGCTCTGCCCTCATGTGTGGTAGGCCAGAGGTGCCAGGGATTTAATAGCCACCCGCAACCAACATCTCTCAGGCAAAGTTTATTCTCCTTTCCCCTCCCTATGGGCTAATCCTGTGGCTTGAGTTTTACACTGGTGCCTAGAGTTTCTCAAGAGAATGAAGTCCAACTCATCTACTGTGCCAGTCAGCATAATACCTATCTTTTATTGGCTGCCTTCCTTCCCTGGATCACTTTCCACTCTTCAAGTTGCGTTAATTTCACCCCTTAGCTAAACTACTTGCTCCTGAATCTCAGGGTCAGTTTCTCAGAAACCAGACCAAGCCACTGAGTCAAGGGAAGTGATTCCTTTGACTCTTGCCTCTACCCTCTCTCTCCCCATGGGGCTGATTTGGAAAACTTCCAATATGTCATTTCCAGGTATCTTGTATCCCTGCCCTGCTTTCCAGGATATAGGCAACTTCCAATAGACCCCTTTACCCACATAAACTTCAGAGGCTGATTGTTACAGACCAGCCAGACAAATTTGCCCAAGTGCATACCTGGATCCAGCCGTGTGCACAACTCTGGCTCAAATCCACAAATCCACAATACTTCCAATCCACAGTCATCACATTCTATAATGTTTCTTGAGTCATTTATTTGTGCAAACAATTGCGATGGGTGCTGTGTGCCGGGACACAAATTATGTAAGAAATGCTCCATGACTGTGAGAAAAGGATGGTCTGGTGGGAGGGTTCTTCTCCCTGAGGCAAATTAACTCTCTGCACTTTCTTTTTATACTCTCCTTTATATTTTGAGAAGACAATACATCGACTTTTGTAACTAGAAAAAAAGAACCCCAAACTGTTAAATTTTGGTTAACTTAGTTGCTTGAACAAGTGCTTATAAGATGACTCCCCCTATATGCCTGTGACCGGAACTGGGCCTTGCAGAAGGTGTGCTTACGATGAGTGCTCGTTCCCTGGACAAAGTGCTCACCCCATGCTCTGCATAGCCCAGGACTCCCCTGGGAAAATCACTTCACTTTTGAGTGCTCTGTGGTGCCCCTGCGAAATTAAAGTACCTCATGCAATGGACTCCACAGTTTCTAAAAGTCGGTGGATCTGAATACTCAGACTATGCATTCTAAAAGGGAGGTTTTATGATATCATTTCTAGGATATTTTCTTGGGCCAGAGACAGTAACCACTCTGGTGGTGAGAGTGGGAAAGTCACTTGGGAGAAGTGTGGAGGTTTCTTGTTAGATTTTGCTTACTAAATTTGTTCCAAAACTCTGGTTCTTGGTCAGAATCATGAAAAGGAAGAAAATCTATACTCGGCTCACCAAATATTTGTTCAGTGCCTTCTAGTAGCCCCAGGCTGTTCCAGGCATTGAGGCTGCCACATTAAACAGACAAACTCTCTGACCTCTCATCTTACAGTTTGCCCGAGCCAGGTTCACTTGGCGACACATCAATCCCAATTTTGCCTTTCCCAAGTTGCTCAGAATAACTCGGTTGCATTCACACATGTTGTCTATATTCTATCGTTTTATCCTATCACCTCTTTAGGGTTCAATGCTAAGTTCTTAATATTGTCCGAGCATCACCTGAGAACAAGAGAGGGAGAGCCACACACATAAATTGTGTCTGGAGGGGGTTCATGGGCCTCTTGTTCTGTTGTGAACAGCAGCTGCTCCAGGCAGATCAGGGAAGTGCAGGACTGCAATGCCCATCTACATGGCTGGTGATTTCCCATCAGAATGTAAAGAAACATTTAGTGAGAAAAGTGGAGCTAGAGTCCCACAGCTGCTCTGAGAAATTCTGAAGACAAGCGCAATGAGCGAGAAAGGGAATGAGGAGATAGAGGAATGATTAAAATATCAAAAGGGAAATCAGTAAATTTGAAACCCCAGACCTGGAAACAATTAGAGGTCAGCTGGCAACTGTCAAAAATCAATATAAGCAAGATGTAATTTTTAATAACTCAGAAATAAAGTATGCTGTTAGCATGCTAGGAATTGGGGTATGGGGTGGAAAAAAGTGAGGGGAGAAAGAGATGTGGTCTGTTAGCAATTACTGTGGATACCAGGGCCAGCAGAAATGACTGTCACCTTCTCAGTATAAGGCTCTGTGTCTCAGACTTACTGCAGAATCCAGCCTGCTATCCCCAGAGCATGTCCAGCACTTCTACTTTTGAGCTAGTTGAAAATCCAGTGTTCCCATGTTTCCTCTACACGCCATCAGTTCAAACAGGGGAGTCTCTGGTACCCTCTCCTTCCCTACAGGGGTTGGGGTCATATGATACTTTTAAAGAGACAGAGATTTTAAAAGAAATAAATGTTTACCCCTCTACTTATTCATGTGCTAATTTTATATCTTTAAGTACAGGGTGTGACAAGAGTAGGCTTACAGTTGTGAGCACTCAAAACAGTTTATTCTTGTATTATTATTTGTTAATCATATTATTTTCCATATAAACAACTACAAACCTGCTTTTGCCCCATCCTATATTAAAACCTTCCAGGGACAACTCAAAAGTAGCTTAAGCTAGGAATTTTGCATTTGGCAAGTTTTATAAACCTCACCAAGAGAGCAGTGTGCAGCCAAATTGGAGAACATCTCTTCTTAGGACTTGAGGATGGGTGCAACTTGAAGGTCACTTCAGAGATGGACACTTCTCCAAAGGAAGACAGAGTGACAATAGCCTTAAAGACCACAACATGTGGCAGACAGGAGGATCCCTGGAAAGTTTAGGTAGGTGTTTTCCAAAGCGTGCTCTGCAGAAAATTAGTTCTGAGTGCTTTGAATAGTCATTGCATTGGAAAAAGAAAACACAAGCAAGCCAAAAAAAATGGGTCCCAATATCAGATAAATTTGCAAAACATTGCATTACACAAAGTTAAACAGATTCCTATAGAGTGGGACTTTTTAGATCCTGTATCGTGTATGAGTGGGATTGTAAATCTCAGAGTTCGTGTGTGGGTTGGGATTGACTAGCGTATCATTAAAAAGTTATTCCATCATAGGACGATATTCTTTTTGATCATCTTGCCAAATTCTCATGTAAGTTGGGTTAAATTTTCCTTTAACTCAGAAGATGGCAAAATCTTAATTACACTGGAATTCAAGTAGATCGTTAGGAGGACAAGAATTACAGAGAACACCTCTGATAAGGCTTCTGGGATAACACAGAACTCTCGTGTTGCTCCCTTCTGACTCCCTCTGACCTTCAAAGCTGGATCGATTTCATCCTGGCCCTGTTAGTTTGACTAAACTCAGCATCCCAGCTGAGCATCAGGCCAGTCTTAATGCCAGTCTCGTTTGACCTTGGAGTACAGGTAATTGTTCCCTGCTTTGTTTCCCTGTAGCTGAAGGTTATTAGAGGTGAAAGGGAGCTCAGAGATTGCCTCTCCCAGCAACTTCACAGTACAGCTAAAGAAACTGAGGCCCAGAGACGGGAAAGAACTTCCTCAAAACTATACCACCATTGTTCCCAGCAGCCAAGCCTGGCAAAGCCCACCCAGATGACTAAATCACGCGCCCCTCCCTACCTCTTCAGCATAAAGAACCTCACGTTTCCTTCAACTTCACATCCCACTGGACTCTTCAGTCTGAAGCAATTCGAATGAGCCTCCCTGCACCCTGTCACAGACTGGAGCACATTAAGGGCAGGAAATTAGGCAGGGCATGTTTGTAGATCCGGTGCCGATTACTCTTCCACTCAGATGTTACGACGACCAATACGGAATGGATTTATCTCTAATTTATTAAAGGTCAGTCAGCATGGATTGATAAAGGGAAGGCCATGTCTGATAAATTCCCCTAAATTGAATTCTTGGGCCATATTACAAAATCAGCAGACATAATTTATCTGGGTTTCAGGAAAGCATTTAGCGCTATACTATATAACAGATGCATTTACTAAGGCCAAGCATTGTGTGACGTTTAAGTGTCAGGTGGCAGTTCTGGGAACAGGTTTAAAATGGCCCAGAACCCAAAACTGGGTGCACCGACAGGAGACACTTAAGAGTACAGACAGAGGGGTCAGTCTGGGGGTCATTATTTCAAAGTCCTTGACCCTAATTATAATTTAATTTCCACAATGGTCATATCTCTTGAGAGCGAAATTGGGATGAAGGGGACAGTTTTAAAAGAAACAGACTGAAAACAAGTTCTGAATTTCTTTTTTCAATCAGACTGGCTCAGCAAGGGATGAATGAGTTATTCTTCCACCAAATGAACACAAATAAACAAAAGGACAAAGGAAGCCACAGACTTCCGTCTAACGAAGAAATGCAGTGAAGGACTCTGAACAGAGTAGAGATGGAAGGGGGTGGGTGTCATGAGTACTCCACACTTGGCGTGTCTGAGTTGATACCACAAGAGCTAAAGAAATGGAATGCAGGGTTCTGGAGATATAAACAGACTCAAATAATTATGTAACTGTGAGTTACTAATACCTTTGTTATGGCCTCGAAAGGCATGAGCTCCTAACTCTGGTTTGAATTTACCTCATCTTAAAGTCAAGATTTATGCATCAGTCTTACATCTTTATCCAGGCAATGTGGAATGGATTTCTCTCTAATTCATTAAAGGTCAGTCAGCATGGATTGATAAAGGAAAACTCATGTCTGATACATTTGCCTAAATTGAATATTTCCTCTGGGCTACTGCAAAGGTGACCTGAGGTGATCGTCATCAAGACTTCACCCAGGCAGTCTTAACTGAGAACTCTGCTAACATCCTTATCAACTCCTTGGGAATCCAAGAAGAGAGCAGTAGCTGAATGCAGGCTCATTCTCGTACTCAGTCAGAAACAAGCTGTGCTATTTTGGGCTCGGCCTCTATAACTAATTTCCAGGTCTGCCTCAGGGTTACAGCTGAGTGTGTCCACAAATACTGACCACCTCACAGTGGCACTGAGCATGTGCAGACTTGCACACATTTGTTCTGTCTCTATGTCTCCCTCATCGTCTTCACCCTGGATACCTATCAAAGCCAGCCAGATACCAGAGCCATCTCTGACTGACACTTTTCTCTGGGGGATCTCTTCCTGTTTGGGACTGCATAGTGTGTGATGGTCAGTTGTATGGGTCAACTTGGAGGGTGTTTGGTGATAAGACTAACACTGAAATTGGTGAAATTCAAGTGAACAGACTGACCTCCATCACGCGGGTGAGTCTTATTCAATCAGCTGAAGGCCTGAAGAGAACAAAAAGTTCAGCTTCCCCTACCAAGAGAGAATTATCCAGCAGACTCCTTCAGGTCTTCATCTGCTCCTTTGGCTCTTCTGGGTCTCCAGGCTGCTGATGCAAACTGCAGGTTTGGACTTGCCCCTTTCTAATCACATGAGCCAGTTGCTTATAATAAATCTCTTATGTCTATCTCTATCTATATCATCTATACAGTATCTATATCTATATCTGCATCTATATCTATACAACCTATTGTTCTGTTTCTCTGGAGAGCACTAATATACAGTGGTATCAATAATTATACTTCCATCTAGATTTTTGGAACTGCTAACTGCAGGTGACATCTCAGCTTTCACTTTAATTCTCTGTTTCTAGGAAACCCTAAATTCAAAAATTCAGGCATAGAGTAGTGATCCAGGTGGGCATAGCAGGGACTTGATTGTAAATTGAATCCAAGAAGTAAGGGATACTTTGGGATTTTGGAGCGGGAGATTCTATGAACTGGTAGGATATATAGGAGAATCGTGACACTTTTTGCAGACCTCCCCTATTGTGTATTTGACCTCATAAAATTTGGCAGCTGAAGTGAGGCACAAGAAAAAATTAAGTTAATGAACTCCAACACTTTTTTCTCTCCTTAATTTGAGCCTTTAATTGAGTCAAAATGGTGCTAATGCAACTTTTCTTGGCTTCTCCAGGAAAAAAAAAACTCATGGTATTCATATGGAACTTTTAACCACAGGCTCACAGACATTATGTACAAGGTGCATTCTTTTACATATCTATTCAATTAAGTAGCATATATTAAGTACCCAACACCCTATACTAGGTGCTGGAAGAATTAAAAGAATTCCTCTCTTACCCATGCTCGAGGCACTTTACAATCTATTTTACTGTAAATATAAACAGCATGTGTGAATGTTTATGAAGTATTTTTTTCTCAATTTAGAAAAATGACTTAGACTACTACAAAGTCCAGATATTAATTTTACAATACCCACTATGCATCAGTAATCCATGACCTGCCTGGGTGCATGCAGTGTTGGCAGAGCCAGCCATGGTCTTCACTGAGCCCATGAAGTACAAAAACAGTTGGGAGAAAGCAGGTGGGTTGGCTTATAGGGATGGTACTAGCATGGAGCTGGACTGAGTGCATGGAGAAGAGAATAACTGGGTCCATCGGTGTTTATAATGACCCCAATGCCAAATACAGTGTGTGGCTCTTAGCTGCTTACTAAATAGATAGGAAATGAATGAATACATGAATGAAATCATTGGGATGAGGAAGAACAATTGCATAAAAAGAGACACTGAAAACTAACAGGAGAGTGGGGTGCTGTCTTTAAAGCTGCACTGCAGCCTGGTTGTATGTAACTCCTTTCATCACACACCAGACACCATGGGATTGCTGAGGAGCCTCAAACAGGAGTGATAAATGCAATCGGAACTGTCATTCGCCACTAAGTGTTAGGTTGAATGAAAGAGTAAACTACAAGTTAATCAATTTCTATTACATGTAGAAATTGGATAAAATTAGTCTAGGAAGACCTGAAGTAAGTCAGTTTTGTGCTAAAATCTTTCTTCTTTAGAATTTTATAAAATAACTCTTATTAACAGTGTTTAATATATATTAACATATGTAGCATATTTATATAGTATATGTCTGTATTATATGTACACAGGTACACACATACACATGTATATAAATGTAACATCTGAGTGTCTCAAAGTGTCTTTGCAGATATTAAATCAAATAATTCTATGCTTGCATGATGCTTATTTTTCTGCTAATCAATTTTGGGTGCAATCAGAGTAGAACAGGATTTCAGTTTGGAGTTCCAAAATACTCAATCTTGTTCCCTGGGTGCTTCACACTTTTTGCTTCTTGAGAGCCGCCTGTTGTTCTCTCTGTTGTTGCTTTTCCCGGTGCTGGTCCTGCTGCTCCATGCAAGAGACCATGTCCTGCTTCCCAGAGTCAGAAGCCATTGCCCCTTCAGCATTTAAGTGATGCAAGGTTTTTGTATCATCATCCCAGATTTCTAAAAGACCAGCTTTTACTCCGAAACTGTGGCATTTCCCAAAGAGTGGCCTGAAGGATTTAAATGCCAGCACCCTGAGTTTTCCTTTTAACAGTCTCCTTGGACCATCAGGGTATCCTTCTCAGGACATCATTCCTCTGTCCCTGGGGAAACAGTTCACATCTCCTTTCTTTGGCTCAAAGGCTTAACTCCATTGCCCTGGAGCCTTTCATTGTTTTTCTCATGGGATCTAGTGTCAAGGGCTGCCCTGGGAAGAGGGGGCTAAAACCAAGGCCAAGAGAGGACCAAATCAATCCAGTTCCTGGGCAGTCACGGAGAACCAAGGGGGCATCAGACCAACAAAAAGGGGACAGGATACATTTTTTAATGAACAGACTGGAGTTATTAGCAGTATTGCTTACACTGTCACTTCATTCCCAAAACAAGTCATTGAAGAGCAAAACAAACTCCCCAGGAAGCAGAGAAGAATGCCTCCCCCACCTGCCCAATGTCACAGCAACCCCAGGGACCCCAAAAGACCAGGTGGAAGCACAGCAGGCAGAGCCTGGTGCCCCATCTTATGGATGTGAAGACTGGGAAATGGATGCTGGCTGACAGCGTTGAGGGAAGTTGTGGCAAGTCCCTCCTAATGCCAAAGTGCGACAGTTTGTGTATTAAAGACTCTTACAAGGTATAAGCCTTTCATTGTTTGAAGAAATAAAATGGACTCCCTTCGCAAAATGGATGTTCCTTCCTAAAGCCAAATGGGGTTAGAATAGGGCCCATTCATGGGCCCTTATGAAAATGAGATTTCTGGGTTTCTGAATTGATAACCTCAAAGTGGTATGCTTGGGAAAAAAATTGGTAGACTCTTTTCTTCCTGGCAGGTCTTCAAAGATTCAAGTAGATTTTTTTATTTTACTTTTGGTCATTTTGCTTATTAGTGTGTTTTATAAATCTGTGAGTGACAGATTTAGAGCTCTAAGAACAGATATAAGTGTAAAGAAGGTTTTCAGTTAAATCATCACTATTTCTTTTCTTTTTCTTTTTTTAAATCTCAGTAAAATTAAGTAATAAAGTATTTTACAGTATTTGTTTATCAGACCTCCAGTGATACTCTCAAATGTCTTTGAGTTAGTTCTAAACAGAGATTTGAGAATTGCCCCCTGCCCCCAATCCCGCACACCTCCCATCAAGACTTGAACTATAGAGATGGAAAGCTTTGTCCACAAACATGCTCTGGTTACTCTTCATTCCTTATCCTTTTCTAATGACCGGCCTCCCTCTTTTACACCCGCTGTGATTGATTGTGATGATGTCCAATCACAGCATTTCCTTTCGAATGTGTTTGGAGCACGAAGAAATAGGCTTCTTCGCTTCTCTAACAGACATGTTGTAAAAGGCAAGCTTGCCAGAATGTCTCTTGACAAAATACAGGACATAAAGACTGGAAACCGTCCTGTGCTCTGTTCATTCCCTCATCATAATTACATAAATTATCTCCTGGGGCTAGAAACACCAATCCTAATTTCAAAAGGACAGTTTTCCAAAGCCACATGTGGACAGATGAAGAAAATATTGTCAGTGGGGACCTAGCCAGGAGAATCATCAGCAGGCATCTGTAGGGCTGTCCAGGGAGCTGTGGCCCAAGCGGATGTGCCAACTCGCCCTGGCACCTGTACTGCACTCGTGCACAGTTCAGTTGGCCATTGAGTGCCATTGTGCCCTCTGCACTGGCAGCCACACCAAGGGCCAAGAAGTGCATTGTCATATTTAAGTTTATACAGCTATTTAGAAATGGAGCTCAGGGGACTCAGTTCTGGGATATATCCTCGTTAGCGAAGGGGACCTGGCCTTCCTCTAGAAAAATGTTGCTGTTGAGAAATCTTTGACTTGATTTAAATTAGAGGCTTCTAAACCTTGTCTACCACCCTGTACCTCATGCACTATAAAAACAAACAAACAAAAAACAAAACAAAACATGCATGAAGAAAAGGAAGAATTTTATGTCCTCTTGTCCTGGTCCTTCTTGATTCATTCACAATCTTCGAGCTTTATATGCTTTGCCCTGATAGATGAATGACTTCTTAAGCTGCTAATGCAATGTCATTGTGGTGGCATTTTTAATTTCACATGGGAGGCAAGGTTTGGAGGGTATTTACTGTCATGATCCAGTGGAGATGTTTGTTTAAGGCCACATACATAGCACCGTGAATTAGCTTCCCAGTGCCATTTGAAGCATCGCCAACTCATTTATCACTAACATTTTCCTTAAGCACAGTGATTCCCTTCTCTCTTCTCCTGTCAGCCTGCCAAAAAGCACTATATGGCCACAGTCAGCTGCAAGATGGGATGGGACAGAAGTGTACATTATTTCTCTTCTGAAGCCTGCCATAAATTCACTAGATGGGGAGATTAAACAACATTTAAGAACATTTTCCAGAAAATTCTTAGAGTACAAAATAATGGTTTGTGTAGGACAGAAATAAGATAACATAGGATGACTCTGATTCATGTGTTTCATTTTGGGCCACCACTCTTTAAGGGAAGGAGTGGATCTTCATTCTGTACAACTGCCCATAGAAACTGCTCAGTGTGTATCCACTGAATATTACCATTGCTTGGTGGACCTTGTCATGAACTGGACTGTTTCAGGGCACCCAGGGAACACAGGTATCAGGGTTTGAAGAAAATAGTGACAAATAATTGACAAGGAAGAGAGCAAGATTGTGAGAGAAAAATTACAAATATTGGAGTTAAATTCTGGATGACCATGTAATTTATTGCCCAAACTGGGATCTTTTAGAGAGAAAGGGGGGGCACTATGAATATTATACCAGGACAGCAGCACAAACTAGAACTATCTTGGCAAATTAGCATGTGTGGTCACCCTAAACACAATGCTCCTTGGCAAAAGGACTTAATAATAGTATGAACTAATGACAAGGTCAGGAAGAGGTACTATAGTAGTTTTCTACAGTTGCTATGACGAACACCACAGGCTGTGTGGCTTCAACAAAACCTATTGTCTCACAGTTCTGGAGGCTGGAAGTATAATATCAAGGTGTCAGCAGAGTTGCTTGGTTTCTTCTGAGGCCTCTCTCCCTGAATTGTAGATAGCCATGTTCCCCCTGTACCTCCACATGGCCTTCCGTTTGTATGTGCCTATGTCTGAATTTCCTCCCTCATACAAGAACACCAGTCTTACTAGGCAGGGCCTACCCTGGTGAACTCATTTTAACTGATTATCTCTTTAAAGACCCTATCCACAAATACAATGCATTCTGACCTGTTGGGAGTTAGGACTTCAACCTGTGAATTTTCAGGGTGGACAGGGGACACATTTCAGCCTATAATGAGTACAAACTCTTAAACAAAGACAAAAATATATACAAAGCAGTACATACCTGAGAATAGCTGGGTTCTTCAAAAGGTCAAGAATTCCAAAATCTGAGATGCTGAGACTCACCAACTTTCTGTGATCCCATGCCAGCATAGCAGATAAAGCAAAGTCTTACCACTGAGAGCAAGAGTGATGTTTAAAATACTGAATATGTTACAGGCACTGACAAGTCCATCTGAAAACCAGCCACCGCCAAGATGGAGCAAGCGGCTGTGTCCCAGAGCTTACCTGTTGTGCCTGGGACTGACCTTCAGTTGAAGGATTATGAGGAAGGCTTGCTGGTAGGGTCAGTCCCAGGGCCAAGGCTGCAAGAATTAGGGCAGCAGGGGTACCACTATGCCCATGAGTGGCTGTACATCAGCCACTATCAAGAGAAAGGAAATGTGAGTCTTACCACTTATAAGCTGTACAGTCTTGTCTAATAATGTCACCTCTCTAGGCTGTAGTTTGCAACTCTCTGTCAAAGCTGCATGTCCATGAGGCTCAGGTACTTGAATGTTCGAGGCATTTTCCTTGTCATATTGGCAGTTTTTCTTTCCATTTACTGGCATAAAAGCCCCACCTTTCAAGGGGCAGGATGGTACCAATTTTCTTTCATTTTTCCCCTTTCCTCTTCCCTTTCTGTTTCTCAAAAATTATCTGGGAGAGTAATGGAGGTCTTTCTCACATAATCAGTCATTACTTTTAGCTACCACAATAAATTTAGCTTTTGAAAGTGACCTATTAACACCTTGAAAATTTATTTCAGAATAAACATACAGAAATATATTTCTACCAGGGAAGACTTTCAATCTCATTCACGATTCACCTACATGAACATTTCAAACCTCTTAAATAACAAATTATCTACTAATACTAACAATTTTGCATGTGTTCAGCTTGAACTACTCTCAGTTCCCTGGGTTTGTTCCACTTGTGATTTGGGCATTAGATTTTTCATCTCAAAAATATTTCATCACTGCAAGTTAGATGCCCCCCAAAATGATTGTTTATTCACCATCTCTACCATAATCCAAAATGAGAAGCAGGCATACGAAATCATTGTAAGGAAGTATTTCTGAAGTACCAGGGTTCCTGAGGGAAATAGCAGAATTTTGTGTTTTTACAATGTTTAAAATCAAAGCAGAGTCTCCTCCCTGGAAGCAAGAGAATAAACAGATAACTTTTGAATGTTTCATCCAGCTTTGGATGATGAGAATCAAAATGTATGACGACAGTAAAAGTCGAGAATGCTATGTGAACAAGGATGGGTATCAATCCTTAAACAAACAAACAACCTCGGCCCCCGATTTTCTTTTCTAGATTTACTGTAAAACCATTTGCAGGGAATTAGGGGAAAACCCAAGAACTAGAGATGATTTCGTGTAGTAAATAACTCCAACCATAGGCCAGAGATGTATCTCAGCCCTGCCTGACAGAGGGATTGAGAAAACCCACCAAGCAGAGAGGATTATGTTGTATTGAAGTTAAACCTTAAAAGAAAACATGGCTGGGGAGATCCTCATATGCTGTCTCTAATACATGGGGTGGAAAGAGAGGAAGATAGTGACCACCAACGGTGGACAGGAAATGTAACTAAACATGGCAGCTCCAAGAAGATATACGGGATGTGGAATCCCAAAGCGCTCAGAGTCACTTTAGAGTTTACAGGTGATGATTCCCTTTGATTCATGGCTGCAGTTCATAAGGGCAAAAGAACTTAGTTAGCTAGAGATGGGATGCAAACAGAAAGAAAGTCTTATCCAGCTGGGAGAACAAAAGATGTTTGGGATGATGTTGATGAAAGCTTTTTTAAAGTGAGAGGTACCGAGAAGGTGTAAGGGGAAGGCAGCTGGAGCCTTTCCAGGTCGGCTGATGATGCACGGAGCGCTGACACAGCGGTTCATCCAGAGCAAGGGAGAGCTGCCTTGGGGACCTGCCTTTTTTCTTAAGGTTGGACCCTGAGAGTCCAGGTCAGGGGAGGCTTCGCCACTTGGCTTATAAGACTTTCTTGTACTCTAAGTTAAATGCTTACCACTGGGACTTACTTAACTAAAACTTAGTGTATTTTTTTTCCTTTTCAGACTTTATCCCCTTTAGCAAATATTTGGTTCCTAAGATCAGAAGTCAATAGAGGGGAGACCCAAGATTGCAGCGGAGTAGGTGAAAGTGACATTCACTTCCTCTCAGGACCACACTGAAATTACAGCTAAATTAGAGAACAATCATCATGAATAACCAGCTAAAGGCTCGCTGAAGAGAAGTCTTATCACCAAGGATTTACAGAAGAAACCTCGTGAAGACTGGAAGGAAGGGCAGAGACCATGAAAAGGGCTGGCTCTGCTCCCACCAACAAGCAGCTAAGGTTCCAGAGGAATATCGCAGCTGCAGAAGATTCCCCCCAAGAAGTGTGAGATCTGAACCCCGAGCCAGGCTCCCCAGCCCAGAGCACCTTAGCCAGGAAGAGGCAAGCACATAGCGTCAGGCTGTGAAAAGCAGCAAGGTTTGCGTCTCTTAGAGACATATGTACCCCCTTAAAGGGCCAACATACAAAATTTTGTTTGAAACCACTCACCTAGCATTCTCACAGAGGGAGGGCAGAGTGGATTAGACTCTTGTGGGGGGAACCTGGGGTTTGCGGTTCTAGGGAGGGAGCTGAAGGGACAACTGCCAGAGTCCCTATGCAAAGTTATTCTCCTGCACCATGGATGCCATTTTTTTCTTGGATGGAACACTGTCTCTCCAGCATCAGCCTGAGCAAAAGCAGTAGTCTCACCCTTTGGACTCCCTGTCACCATGCGGAGTTTATACCCTGCTGGAGTACAGCCAGAAGCTCTTTCCGTTACTGAGTCTAACAGGCAAGCGGAGGCAGGTGGAGGCAGAGCTCAGGGTGACTTGGGACTTTTGCTGATATGCCCCGAGGCACAATGCTGGGAAAAAAACAGCCTTGGTGCAGAGCTTGGTCCTTCCTGCATGCACCCAGGCCCAGCAGAGGCAACCACAAACTGTAGATCACTGATAGCTCCAAACAGTTTGCTGAGGGCCCGTTGCAGGCAGTGTCTTACTTTGGCCTGTCCAGAATCCCTCCTAAGAGGCCCAGAACCAACACACCCAATGTCCAGCTTCAAACAACATTAGAGAAGGATCCACTAAGCTTCACAAGCCACATATCCAAAGGGAGACATCAACAGGCACCAAACACGGTTGAGGCAAATTCCGCTTTGCGTGGTCAGCACCTGCACAGCAGCTCACATGCCATGATTGGGGTTGAACCTCACAGTCGGCCAGTCAGAGGGTCAATCCCACACACAAATGGGCCAATAACAATTAAGACTCAATTACAACAAGATCATTCCTACAGCACCCAGCTCAGGTGATCAGGGACACTGCACCACTGGTCCCAAAGGACACCTACTATGTGAAGTCTGAAAGTCATAGCAGATCTATTTAATATATAGAAACAAACACAAAAAGGCAGCTAAAATGGGGAGACAAAGAAACAGTCATCAAATAAAAGAACAGGGGTACTCTAGGGAAAAAAGAACTAGATGAAACAGAGGCAAGCAATTTATCAGACATAGAGGTCAAAGTAATGGCTGTAAGGGGGCTCTCTCTTCTCCTTCTGGTACCCCTATGATGTGGGTATTGTTACGTTTCATGTTGTTCCAAAAGTCCTTTAAACTGTCTTCATTTTTTTTAATTATTTTTTTCTTTTCCTGTTCTGATTGGGTGTTTTTTTCTACCTTGTCTTCCAAATAGCTGATTCAATTCTCCATTTCATTCAACTA
Source organism: Carollia perspicillata (assembly GCA_004027735.1). NCBI lineage: Eukaryota > Metazoa > Chordata > Mammalia > Chiroptera > Phyllostomidae > Carollia > Carollia perspicillata. Next base: position 10,515 of record PVKM010009860.1, on the reverse strand, counting down.
CTGTTTATTCTTTTCAATATATTCTTCATTTCAGATATTGTATCTAGCCCTTAATGAAAAATTTGAATACCCCTGATATATGTTCTCCCTAAGTCTTTCTGATCATATTGCCTTAAATTCACAGTCTGTTTGTTTACCTGGATCTGTATCTTCAGGTCATTGTTTACGAAGCTTTTTTTAAACCTTTGCTTTAACATAATTGATTTAATTATAAGTTCATATGGTATAACTTTTTGCTTTTATTTTTAAATTAAATTTAATTTTTTTGTCTTTAAAAATTTATTGAATTCATTGGGATGATAAGGCTTTCTATACATTGCCTGGGACACACTAAATTATTCATAAATGCCTGATGACTGAATAGAACCACTTTCCTTATTAAACAAATGGGATGGGGTTACAGAAGCTTCGTAAAAAGCCAATGGTACTTCTTTTTTAAACAGCACAGCACAAAGGAGTTTTTCTTGATGAATATGCACGGTTGGCACTAAAGTGTCTGCCCCCCTCTCTGTATGACATGTAGTGGTTCGAGACCCCCTGACTGGTAATTACAAAGCAAAATCTGCTAATGCCAATAATAAACCAACCTCTATACATTTTAAGTGCAATCTTCTTGATTATAAGCAAGCACTGACTAAAGACATGAATTAGAAGGAGATTTCTTAAATGCTGGGGCAAGAGTTTAGTCAAAAAGAACTTAGAAAGTGGTTTAACTCTTTGACATTTGCCCACCCCCAGCACACATCATTAAAGTGAAGCCATTAGTTTACATGGTGTTGAGGAAAAGGACTATTCTATGTTTATTGTTGGGTGGCTCCTGTCTCCTAAACACCATCACCCTTTTTAAACTATTTCAGAGGAAATGTGGGCAGGGAATTCAGTTTGCTTGTTCTTGTATCATTATCCCATTTCAACATACCTGGTGTTGGTTTTAGAGCATCTGGAACTTCACGACCCTTTGGGACATTGCGGACATAAATTGAAGCTATGCTTGCCCGACAGACCCCGAGGGACTACTCCCGTACACCATCTCACAGGAAGAGTCGAGCATTCCTGCAAAACAAGCCAGGCAGGAATAGCAAGGAGAAAACTACTGGAATTCTAGGAAGAGAACCAAGAAATGTCTCATCTCCCAAGTAGGAATATGCATCTTATACTTTTTCTTCAAGCATTCAGAATGAGAAAATTTATGAAATCAAATATAAAGTAGAGCAAGGCAACACCCATATGCCCATTCATTCAGTGACTTACTAATTTTCTCTTTCACCTTCTTTTTGAAAGCCTTCTTTAAATCATTGGGTTGGACCAAGTCATTGCCTCTTCATTATTCTCATAGTTTTTCACATTTGGCTTCCTTTCAATCCCTTTGCATCATATAGTATTTTAATGACTTGCCGTTAGTGGCAAACTTCAGCCTCTAGAGGGAGTTCAAGTCCCCAAACCTTAGAGAGGAAGAGTTCTGTGGTGATGAGTGGGTCAAGAACGATAATTGGACCAAAGTGTCTGGGATGAAGCATTTGGTGGGAGGAGTAAAGAGATTCAAAGCATTTGCTTCTGCCTGCAGAGTCCAGTCTAGGCAAAAGGATCCTCCCAGCTCACATGCACTCTAACTAGCTAATGAGGAGAGAGGACCAGATAAGCATTTCATAAAAAGCTATAATTAGTAATAAGTGATACAATAAACACTGAGATAACAGCATTCACAGACTCAAACCCCAACCTCACTAGCAGAGAAAATCCATTATTCGTCAGTGCAATTTCCAAAGCCTCCTCTCCATTCTTAAAAAAGAAGGCTTCTTTCTTCTTGGTAGCAAAGCCAAGTTGATGACAACAAGGTATAATGAGAGGAGGTGCTGGCATGGAGGCAAGCGGGAGAGAAAAACTATGTGGGCTGGAGAGGAGGCTCAGGAGCAGCTGCATGAGTAAGGGAAATGAATGGGAGAGGGGAGAGGGTTTGAAGAAGCATTTCTATGCATCCCTTTTAATGTCCCTTAGACCATAAAGACTAAAGCTGCCTTTTATTTACTCTTGCCTGTGAATTTGTTTCTGAGGCACAACAATGTTCTGAGACTGAACTACAGGGCCTCTGGGTCAACATGAATTACATAGAAGATGTTCATTTTGCCCCGTCTCTTTGGCACATTGTCTTCGAAATCCGTGGAAGATGGCTGGCCCAGGGACAGGTTTGGCAGGCTTGCTCCTCCACTCATGATGAGTGCCTGGCATAGTCCCGTGGGTTTCCCACTGTGCTCTTTGTGATGATGTTTTATAATTAAGTCGTTAATCTGGAGTTCACTTTGTGTTATGGTATGTGATCCTGAGGATTCATCTCACCTTGGTATCCATTCACTCCAATGGCATGTATTAAATAATCTTGAATCTGCACATATCCTAAGAGAAAACTAGTAGAAAGAGTGACAAAATATTATAGGTCTATACCCAGCCTCTGACACCAATGGGCTATATGACTTTGGACAAGTCACTTTGCTTTGATAGCCATCACTTTATACATCTCTAAAATGAGTGGATTGGTTTCTCTTCCAGAATTTACATTTGACGACTATCAGAACAATTTATGACTCTTTTTTAGGACAAGATAGGTGCTCCATGAACACTCATCTGGAATGTGGAGATCTACCACTCTGGTTGTTGCTGTTTGCAATTCTCAGATAATTTACAAACATCTCTGGTGACGCAGCCATGCTACAAGCCTGGGATCCAGCACATTTACTTCATTTAGGAAGGCTGCACAGGATATGCCTGCCTGACATAAATGGTGACTAATGGGCTGTAAATAACTTCTGACCACTTGACCTTGGTCGTGTTGATATGACCCTCATCAGGACTCTTCAACTGTGGGATAATATGGATGCCCATGACCCACTTCATGAATGAAAAGGATATTTTCCCCTAATTGGGGAGAGGAAGCATGGTAATGTGGAGCAGTGATAAGTCACACATTTTGTGAATTCGTGACTTGCTTGGCTGCAATAGTAAATCACCCATGGCCCAGCTCTGTCATTTTCTCCTTTTGAGCCAAAAGACCCTAAGAGTCACAGCCTTGAATTACCTGCCTAAGCATGAGTTTTGCCCCTCTCTCTACCCCCCACATTCACCCTCACCCAGCAGCACTTTCTACTATGTTTGCATGTTCCTCTGATATACGTTGTTCCTGCTTTCTCATCAAAGCCATCTTTCTTGTTACCCTATGTACCCCAATACTTTTTATTTCTGTGGAGTGTTTGCTCAGAATCCAAATTCTCTGAGAAGTTTTTCCTGCGTGATGACAACAATCGCTGCTTCTACTACTGTTGTTCTATCACTGCCATGAACTGAGCTCCTGCTCTGTGATTGACACTACTTATCCGGCAGTAAGCCTGCCCAGTCTGAATCTTATCTCTGCCACTTACTATCTGTGTGACTTTGTTTAAGTAGCTCCTTGTGCCTCAGTTACCTCATCTGGAAGTTGGAAATATTAACAATATATATATTTCATTGGATTTTTGTGAGGTTTAAATGTAAAGTACTCAGAACTACACTTGGCACATAGCAAGATTCTCATCAGGATTAAGTAAAAATGACACAGACATTCCTTGGATATACAGATGGTTTAGTTCCAGACCATGACAGTAAAACATATATCACAATAAAACAAGTCACAGAACTCTTGGTTTTCCAGTACATATAAAAGTTACTTTAAACTTTATTAAGTGTGAATAGCATTATATCTAAGAAAACACTGCACACATCTTAATTTAAAAGTACTTTATTGCTAGAAATGAGCTGAGCTTTCAGCCAGTTGTAATCTTTTTGCTGGTGGAGGGTTGGCCTCAATTGCTAATGGCGGCTGACTGATCAGGGAGGTGGATGCTGAAGGTTGGGGCAATTGCTATGGCAACTGCTGAAATTAAGACAACAATGAAGTTTGCTGTATAAATTGGCTCTTCCTTTCTCCAATGATTTCCCTATAATATGTGATGCTATTTGATAGCATTTTGCCCACAGTAGAACTTCTTCCAGAATTGTAGTCAATTCTCTTAAATACTGCCTCTGCTTTACCAACTAAGCTTCTGTAATTTTCAATGTCCTTTGTTATTATTTCAACAACTGTCACAACATCTTCTCCAGGAGTAGATTCCATCACAGGGAACTGCTTTCTTTGCTCATCCGTAAGAAGCAAACTTAAACCCACCGTTTTAAGTTTGATCATGAGATTGCAATAATTCAGTCCCATCTTCAGGCTCCACTTTTAATTCTGTGCTCCTGCTCCTTCCACCACGTCTGCAGTTACTTCCTCCACTGAAGTCTTGAACCCCCTCAAAGTCACCCATGGTATGGAATCAACTTCTTCCAAACTTCTGTTAATGTTGATATTTTGACATCTTCCCATGAATCACAAATGCTCTTAATGGAATCTAGAATGGTGAATCCTTTCTAGAAGATTTCAATGTACTTTGCCCAGATCCATCAGAGGAATCATTGCCTGTGGCAGCTATAGGTTGGCAAATATATTTCTCATGTAATAAGATTTGAAATTAATCCTTAATCTATGGGCTGCAGAATGGATGTTTTGTTTGCAGCCACAAAAACAATGTTAGTCTCATTGTACATCTCCATCAGAGCTCTTTGGTGACCAAGTGCATTGGCAATGAGCATTAATATTTTGAGAAGAATCTTTTTTTATGAACAGTAACTCTCAACAGCAGGCTTAAAATAAAGTTGCATTTATAATGCAACTTTACAAAGAAATAACCCCGACTGACCACAGTTAAGGCTGGTGTAACATTAACTTTTTTTTTGTAAAACTTTATAAAGGAAAAGAAACAACCATTTATTTATTTATTTTGCCTTTCCCATATACCTGAATTTCAGAGTAATGGAACAGATGTCAAAGCAGTGTTCTTTTTATAGAGTAATTCCAGCCAATAAGTAAAGAATAATGGAATTAGAGAATCATCATTGTGCCATTCCTAATGAATTGATAGCTTCAGATATGATCTCTATTGGATGCTAAACCCATAAGGTAAAACTTAATAATGGAAGGATCTTGTGGATATAGCATCACTAAAAATTATACACATCATAATATAATGCTGTAGAAAAGGTACAGCACTACCTGTGCAAAAGTATTGCCCAAAGAGTTAAAACTGAATCTAATAAGGCCCCTAAATCTAACTACAAATCTATAGGAAATACAAGGCATATAGGAAGCAAGTTAACAACTACCACAAGAAAGCAGTCAGTCAAATCTAGGATAGGGGAAGAGTCAACAGGACAAATGACCTGGTTTCTCTAACAAGTCAAGAACTTGAAAAAAGGATGGGAGGAAAATACGCTCAAGAAGAAGAAAGAATTACATGTAATGGTTGAGCTTTACATTCTGATTTAAACAAATCAGCTGGGGAGAAACCTTTGAAGCAATTGCAGAAATTTGAATATAGAATAATTATTATGTGTTATTGACAAATTATTATTAGTTTTGTTATTGGCATGGTGGTTGAAAAGGAAAACTATGGCACTCTTCTACTACTCTCTTAACACATCTAACACCAGGTATGAGAATGTTTCCACACCAAGCAATTCCCCAGTGCTTGGTGGACACTAACTGGGTGCTCTACAATTAAACTCAATTCTGACACTAACTGCCTGGAGTGAGCACAGATCTCACAGGTTAAAGCTCAGTCCCACATGGCTACCCCTCTCCTTCACACACCCATTACAAGACTCAGACTGTCATCGGTACCCCTGACAAACTGTAACTGAAACGCAGATCCAGCAACCTGCCACTACGAAAGCCAATACTCAAGAAGCAGGTGCTGATGTAAAGAAAAATGGTTTATTTTCAGGTGTTGGCCACTTGGAAGATGGGAGACTCATGTGTCAAAGCCCATCTCCCTGAGAAAATGGGGGATTCACGTCTCAAAGTTCTTCTTCACCTCTCAGTGGAGGCAGAGGTTTTTATAAGGAGGGAGAGGGGAACAGAACAAATATATCAAAGGAGGGGGTTGAAAAGTTCTCTGTGTGTAGACAAGCACAGTCCATTCCAATAAGGCAAAATAATGGTCTGGTGTGCATCATCCTGGCTTCACATTATTCTGGCTTCATATCATCCTGATTCTACATCATCCTGATTCCATGGCTGAAGGTCAGCAAATCTCTGGGAGTTGGGATCCCTGAAGGTTGGAGTCTATATCTTTTGAAATTATCCTATGATTCTTATACAAACATGGTGTTCATTTACAAACTACGTATTAGAGTCAGCACTTTGAGAAACGATGTAAAAAGAATGGTAGGATGGGTTACAATTTCCCACCGTTACAATTTTCCACTGTTACAAAACCAGTTAAATTGGGGCTCCTCTTGGCCTCCTCCTTGAGTTTGATAATTTGCTATAACAGCTCAAAGAACTAAGGAAAGTGCTTCACTTACCCGTTTATTATAAAGGAAACAGCCATATGGAGGAGACACACAGGGCAAGATTGTGGGAAGGGACACAGATTTTCCATGCTTCTCTGAGCATGCCACCATCCCAGCTCCTCCAGGTATTAACCAGCCTGGAAGCTCTCCAAACCCCTTCAGTTAGAATTCTTTACGGAGGCTTCCTTGTGCAGGAATAATTGATTAAATTATTGGCTGTTAGTCATTAACTCAACCTCCAGCCCTTCTTCCCTCTCTATAGAGGTGAGGGAGTGGGTTGAAATTTTCAACCCTCTAATAACATGGTTGGTTTCCTGGCAACCAGCCCCCAATCCTTAAAGACTTTCCAAAGTTTATCTCATTAACATTCACTCTGGTGTGGTTGAAAGGAGTGTGTTATGAATCATTTAAAAAAAGAACTTTATTTATTTTTATCACCCCAAAGCTGTTTCAGGAGCTGGGAACAATCAATAGAATTTCCCCAGGCCTTGTCCACAGGGGATACATTCCAAGGCCCTCAGTGGATGCCTAAACCCACAGATAATATTATGCCTTACATATATTGCATGTTTTCTTATACGTACACACATTTTTACTTAAAGAAAACACTTTATGGTTTCTCTTCGGCATGTCCAAATTGGCAGAATCACTACTCTTTCACTTTGGGGCTACTATTAAGTAAAATAAGAGTTACTTGAACACAAGCACTGTGACACTGCAACATTGATATGACAACCCAGATGGCTACTAAGTGACTAATGGGCAGGTAGCATGGACAATGTGAATACACTGGACAAAGGGATGATGTACCTCCTGGGAAGAACAGAAAAGAACAGCATGAGATTTCATCATACTACTCAGAATGGTGCACAATTTAGAGCTTATAAATTATTTACTCTGGAATTTTCCATTTAATATTTTTGGAGGATGGTTGACTGGGAGTGACTGAAACCATAGAAAGTGAAACCATAGATAAGGTACTACTGTCTTATAGCAAAAGATACTCCTATGGCTCTTATCACTTTGGAAATTACAAGTGTTTTAGTAGCTTTTGCCATGAGCTGGGGATGAATACCAAAATATGTCTTTCTTTCATCACACTATCATAGTGGTGTTAAACATAAGGTCAAATATCAATTAAAGTTATACATGAACTTGCACCAATTCCCTGAACACTGCCTTTGGATTTTCTCTCACACTCATTGATACCTTTGCTTAAGTTTCCAACACCATAGTCTTGATCCCAATAGCTCTCTAGATAATGCCTTTATAATTCCACTTAGTTCCTTCTCTAAACCAAACTAATTTTTAAGAATATATGTGGCTTCAAATTGATCATAGTGACTTGAATAAATAGAAGTTTAGTTTTCTTACTTAAGGATTCACAGGTAGGCAATTGCCAGCCTTGATTTAACAGACAACAGTATTAGAACTAACATCTATGGTTTTTCTCTTGAGTGTTCTCATATGATAACAAAATGTTTTCAAAAGTTACATCTGTCACATCCATATATAAGACAGGAAGAATGAGTAGGGATATGTCCAGTTGCATCTGTAAACTTTTATCAAAGCAAAAACATTCCCAGAATTTTCCCAGTAGATTACCCCCTATTTCTCATTGGCCAGGTCTGGAGAGAGGCTGGGAATGTGGGTCAGAGTTACACTGACTGGCTTAGACATTCGTGATCCAACTCCTGGAGATGGGCATGGAGCAGCTCTGAACAAAATTGGGATTTGTTTAGCAAAAAAGTAGGGAGAAATGGATATTTACGTAATTAACAATGTGCAACAAACTTTAATGTCATTAGTTTCTCTTTTTCACTCTTGCTCAGAAGTCTTCAGTGGTCCTTGCCTAGATCAATTTTCCTTTGTAAGGAACACAAAGGTTTTATCCTGACAGAAATGTACACATATTTTGGGTTTGGGTTTGCCTTTCATGCCTGTCTCGCCTCAACTACCACCACTCTTCAAGAGCTCATAGAGTGACATGGGGTCCTCCTGAAATTGCCTCAGACCAAAGTGCCTACTCTATAACAAAGGAGGCAGTGGGCACATCACAGTGAGATTCCTGGCTTCACCCTATATAGCACCATCCAGAAGCCATCAGCATTGGAATGGCCTCTTGAGGGACATCTAAGGCTTCTGATTGGAGATGACCCTGAAATAATGGGCTGTCATCCTTAAGAATATGGTAAATATCTTACAACAGTTACCATCATATGGTGCTATATCCCCAATGGGAAGAATATGCGGGTCTGAGAGCCAAGATGTGGAAGTAAAGAGTCACACAACTGACCATCCCTTCTACTGAACTACTTGAGGAATGTGTACTTCCCATCTCCAAAACTTTATGTTATGTGAGTCTAGAAGTCCTGCATCCTAGAAGAAATATGCTTCTATCAGGGGATACAAATAAGAGTTCCACTGAACCTAAAAGTTAAGACTGTTGCCTGACCACTTGGGGCTACTTGTGACAGTCAACCAGCATGTACAGAAGAAAATCACCTGATGAGCAAGGAGTCATTAATTCTGATTACCATGAGGATGCAAGACTGCTGTTACTAAGTGGAGCCAGGGAACATGGCCTAGCGGGTCACCCTAATATTCTCATGCCAGGCTCTTACTCTAAATGGTTAAGTAGAGCAGCCAAGGCATAAGGGGATTGTGGACAGAAGCTCAAACCCACCCACCCTACCCCTCCCCATCAAACCATTTAGATTAGCAAAAGCTCTAGTCACGTGGTAAGGAGACTATAAAGGGATGGAGTTTGTGAGAATCAGCTATAGTCTTAGGACCAACTGCATGCAGCAGCCACTAATTGCTAATCCTCCTCTTAAAAGCTTTACCATAATATACAACAACAAAAATCTGGAGGAAAATGTGCCTGAATGGAGGAACTTAATGTGAAAGGCAAGCAGTTATGCGCAGCGTTGGGATGGAATGAGCCCCACCAGATCCCCTTCACCAGGCTGATGCCCCCAGTCCCCAGCTGCTGTGTGTTAATTGCTGGCCACTTACAGCTACCTCCTGCTCCAGAAAATCGTCTTGGGCCAAATGAGAGCAGCCTTACCCAGATGCTATGGCTACTTCATTGACTGGCTTCCTCCATCTGCTTATCTAGCCTGCTTATTTCCATCTTCATATCTTGGGTCACTTTCTCCAAAACTCATCTACTCATGGTTCCACATTTCAGATTCTGCTTCTAGGAAAGGTGACCAAAGATTTGTTTTGGGTTAAATCCTGTCCTCCCAAAAGACATGTTCAAGTCTTAACTCTCAGTAGCAATGAACTTGACCTTATTTGGAAATAGGGTCTTTGCAGATGTAATCAAGTTAAAATAAGGACATACGTGATTAGAATGGGTCCCAATCCAATGACTCTTGTTTTTACAAGAGGACAGATAGAGAAATAGACAGGCATACAAAGAGAGAAGACTACCATGTCATGATGGCAGCAGATACTGGACTTTTGCTACCTCAAATAAACACCAGGAATGTCTAAAACCACCAGAAGCTGGAAGAAGTAAAGAAAGATTCTCCCCTAGTGCCTATGGAGGCAGCATGGCCCAGTCATAAACCACCCAGTTGAGTTACAGTAGCCACAGGAACAAGCACATTGTCATTGAAGGTCCAACTTAAATTTGAACTCTTCTCTCAAGCTTTCTTTGGTCAGTCCTACTGGCACCTCTGTCTCCCCTGAGCATCCATACCACATATTCTCCCCTTCATTCACTGCTGTTCACCATGCATAGCCTGGCCTACATTTTCACTTGTCCTGGGTGCTAGACTGTAAGCACCTGGACAGCAGACTAGGTTGATACTTAGGCTAATTTCCCAGTTTATGAGGTCTCTTTTGTTAGCATTATTTTTTCAATAGAAAACATGGAAGAATTTTTTGGTGGATTCTTATTTTAGCTAACACTCCCTGTGCATAAATAATAGGAAAAAAGAAAAATTGAAATCGCTAAAAATAAACAGTTCTTTTTGTTTTGTTTTTTATTATGAAAGATTTTGTTTCTTTTATGAGTTGGACCCCTTTGGCACATGGAGGAAAATATAGAGCAATGACATAACTACAGGAGTAGAATGAAAAAATACC